>JAQIWH010006648.1:0-12554 GCA_034695005.1 Cryptops parisi
ACACACACACACACACACACACACACACACACACACACACACACACACACTTTTTATTTGACATTAGGTATTCGACATTATAATTTATATAAACAACTTTAATTTAAAATTCCGGATATTAACTAATGTAACCTGATAATTTTTTTTCAAGTTATTGTAAAGAAAAACCAATTATTTCAAAAAAATTGATGTAGTTTTCATGAAAATGTATCGGTTTTATTCGAATGATAACCGCGGTTATTATTGCGGATGTTTTTTTTGATGCGTTATTAATCGAGGGTGATTATTATCATTATTATTATTATTCGAATATGAGTGGTATATAAAAATTGACACGAATAAAAAAAGTTAACACCGAAGACAATTGACGTAACTATGTCTATTAGGTACTTTTCCGTTAACCATGAAGCCGTATGTGGCGCTAGTGATGGCATCTGTGATCGACCGTTTGTGTTTTCACAACCCACTAGATTAAGTTACCTGTCGAAGACTGGACAAATGCTCAAGTTGAAACGGACTAATCGAACCTGAAAACACCCAATCATCGATTACAGATACCAGCACTAGTCACTACCAGTACAGTTATCAGAAAAATACGTTATATTATAAATAAATAAATGTTTATATCAACAAACATTTACCATACCGTACATTTCTGTCAATAAAAGAATAACTATTAAATCTGTCAATTTATCAATAAATTTGTTAAAATGTTGTATAACAACCATTAATTGACATAAATTAAAAAAACTAGTACTTCTCCTCACCAGCTATGGAAGCGCCACCTTGCGTGAAAATGCTGAAATCAATACTCTTAACTATATCCATGACATATTACACTATAGTAGTAAAGTATATGTCACGCTGTAACGAACATTACAAAACAAGATGGATTAAAACAATAAATGACAAATATTGCGAAGCAACAAGAGTTAAAACAATGAATTACGTAATGAAAACAAACAAAATTCCCCGTCATCTTGTGATGTAAAATTATATATCGTACTGTACAAAAAAAAACATGTCAAAACAAAATATGAAAATATTTTCTCCACTAATAAAAATTTGTGACTTACTGATTGAACACACAAATTTATGTTAAAATTATATACAACCGTGTTTAATTTATGTTAGATTATGTTAGTCTATGTTTACAACAGCACATTATTTAATTTATGTTCGTTTCACAAATCTGTAGGTTAATTAATAAAAAAAGAAATCGATACAAGGCTGTATAAATAAGTAGTCAATTTATAATAATAATAACGAATTAAAATAAAAATTTACAAAAAAATATAATAAACTGGGAGAGTAAAGCAGACGACAAAAGTGCGGCAATATGAAGAACAAAGTGAGAAGACGAGGTCATTATTGGTGGGCCATCGCGAAGGCAATAATCATCAAATGTGCTCGGCATATTCAACATGGCCATCATTATCATCATCATCACCGTGGTGGTAGGAGAGAGATATAATAATAATAGGAAAAGAGATGAAAGGCGAAAAAGATGGGACACAGATGGTGGTTGACTCCAAAAGCTTTTCAAGGAGGAGGATTCTACTACTACTACTACTACTACTACTACTACTACTACTACTACTACTACTACTGCTGCTGCAGCTTCTGCTCATGTTAACTCCTCTGTTGATAATCATCATCCTAATGTTGCAATTGGATTTCCATTCCATTTCACACGACAAACAACGTCATCATCAACAACGAAATAACCCATAAAAACATACAAAGCACTCAACGGAAGAGTTGAAAAGAAATATTAAAACATTTTTGTTTTTTAGTTCGGTTTATACAGAAAAATATTATCTTATGATACAAATAAATGTGAAAAATTCGGGTGCATGTAATTTCGATGAATCGAAAATTCGAAGTGACGCCTAGTTTATTTATTTATTATACCAATTAGTTTCGGTCCAAATTCCCTCCCTTCAAAAATGACGGGAAAATTATTTTTTTTGTTTTGTGTTCATGACACAATTCATTGTTGTAACTCATGTTACTTCGCGATATTCGTTACTGTAATGACCATTTTACGCGTCACAAATTTTCAGTCAATCCCAACTGTTTTTCTGACGTCATACACACGTCCGGGCGCGTTTTCGTGCAAACAACGAAACGCAACAAAAGCATGAAAACGCGCCCGAATGTGTATGACGTCAGAAAAACAACTGGAAAATCGATAAAATTTGATTGAAAATGTTTGAGGTAGAACAGGTTTTAGACTTTTTTGAAATTTAGAGCATTGAGTTCAGTAAAGTCTAAGCATTTTCACACACGATGGCGCTTTAACATCTCTATAACTGGTGAGGAGGAGGAAAAGAACGCTGGCATTTTATAGATAAGATAATCAAAATCAAGATTATTTCAAAATATAGGCTTTTTGAAAATAAAAAGAAGTTATTTTCAGTGAAACCGGTTGTGGCGCTAAAACTGACTAATGCTGGCATGTGCGATCGATGGTTTCCTCATTTCACTAAGTTCGTTAAATTATGGGTAGAGTGTTCGGCAGGAAACTAACCTATAAGTAATAGAATGTGAAAAACAGAACGTGTTATAGTAGAATGCGCAAAACACAACGATCGATCACACACGCCAGCATTATCCAGCACTAGCGTCACAAGCAGTTTCACAGTCAGCTAAAAAGTGCCAAAAAAATTTAGAGATGTTGACGTCTGGATTACACGTCAAAAAGTTGATTACCAGTTTTAAATACATAATTAATTCTGTTAATTTGTCAGTTTAAATTAAAATCAATTAATCGCGTGCAAATATCCTTTTTGTTAAATATATACTATTCATATAGTCTTTGGCTTCAAGATGGGGAGTCATTGGGATATTTTAATTAGTCGGTCGGCAATGATGACAGTTTGGTGTGCAACAAAACGAAACGAAATGGACGATGGTGGGAAAATGGGAGACATTTCTTTAATGGGTCTCTTAAGATGGTCATTTAAAGGGTTGGCACTAGTCGAATCCTCTAAAGACACACACCATTTTCCACACGTCCATATATGGTAATGGACGCGTTAAGTGGACGTTGGAAACATGTCTCGATGTTTTAAAACAACGCGTTCGTGTTTTAATAAGACGACGAGGATAATAATGATACGAAAAGTTAATTGTCTTACCTTCGACGAAACTTGACTTGCAAATCATCCACCGTGATCCTGGTCTTAGAAGAAAAACGACGCAAAACTGAAATAATAGATTAAAAAATACATAGCTAGAACCTAGTTTTATAAATTTTTATATTATCAAATAATTATATTTGGGCCCATTAAAGAAAATTAGTCAATTAACGTAATAAAATTCTCCGACACCATCCGAACAGTCATTTTGTCTCACATCATGATGTCTGTATCACGTGACCGTCTTTCCAACCCACCACCTTCGTGATTGGTTGAATGATCGTGCGTCTCGCGTTTTAACCAATCATGAAGCAGCAAGTTCACGTGTTACTGACGTCATAAAATGACTGTTCAGTAAAATTAAAGGAAAATTATGATATTAGTATTAATAAATGCGTACAGAAAATTCGAAATTAGAAAAAATTGAGTATGAAATTGATAGCTGAGGGTGGTTAAAATTTCAAGTGAATTTTTTATTACAATCAAAAAACATTGATAAGAATAAAACACACAAAAAATTGTTGTTTTCAATTTATATTTTTTTTATAATAAAAAAATTATCATAAAAAAAATCAGAATAAAAAAACCCTGTTATATTAAATCCAGAAAAATAATCAACCGAAGTGAGTATAGTTTATCATAAAAATAAATACACATTATTTTTTCTTCCAAAAAATAATTAAATTTTAAATTATAAAATTGAAATCAAAATTATATTTAAAAAATTCTATACTCACTCTCAGTTAATTACTTTTTTCTAAAAAAAAATATTTTAAAGTCATTCGAGACTAATGTCATTCGAGACTAATGTCACAAACAACAGAATTATTTGTTTTGAAAAAAAAAAACAACCCTCCCAAAGAAAGTGGTGGTGACATTAATTGATTACTATTAATAGTTAAAATTCACAGAATTGTTGACACGATGTGAGGTAACAATGTTAGTTGTTAATTTTTGTTAGATGCCAAAAAACAGTTCGATTTTTCAAATCAATCCAAAAAAAATTTACACAAAAATCAAATGTTGGTGGTTTGGCAAGACTGGTTAGTTAAATGTAGCTAAAGCACATTAGTTAGTGCAAACCATCTTTCACAGTTCTGTCTTACCTCGTTTATCATTCTATTCCAAAATGATATATGGAATATATAGTTGTATACACAATTCAATTATCCGTTTGGTTTTATTAATCGTTTTTTTGAATTTGGCGCTATTTACAAAAAGCTTGTGGATGACGTCGTCTTTTCGTCTTCGTGACGTCACCATGACTTGAGTTATGGGTTTCTTGTATATGTAAGGCAGTGAATTTGATCCTTTATTTTCGTGAACTGCCACACACAGGATTCACCTATAAAGTCAAACAAATGAACAACAGTTTTAACTAGTAACTTCTACATTCGATTAACGATAATTTCTCAACAAATAACGAAATTTTCTTATTTTCCACATCATCGTTAAACGAGATGAAAAATAATTTACATCCAAACAAAAACTTAAACTCACTTTTTATTTTTACAAAACCTTGATTTCCTCCTCCTCTTCCGTTTCCTCTCCTTCGCTCCTCCCCTCTCGCGTTTTAGCGGGAGCATGCGTCGAGCCACCACCACCGGAAGTGGCTAGCGGCGAAGATGGCGGACTGGACATGGTGCTGTCCAATTCCGAAGAAGGACACCCCAACTTTCTTTCATCCGGGTCACTGAGGTCGGGATTGGGATTGTTCTTATTGGGCAACGTCTGGTCACGTGATCCGCCGGAAGCGAGAAGTTCCCGCTCTTTCGAATTACGCCATTTCATCCTCCGGTTTTGAAACCAGATTTTTACCTTGAAAATACAAATAGATAAATAATTAAATGAACTTGAAAATAAATCAAAAAAACAAATACAAAAGAAAACGAACGGATAAACAAAAATAAAGTGTTAAACAAGATCAAAAAACAACGCGCAGAAAAACGTCGTGGAAAACCGGAAGTGGACAGATGTTTCTTGACTCCTCCCCCTTTTCGAAACGTCGTTGCGCGAGGAGGAGACACTCACTCACAGCACACACATACTCTCTGTGTGAGTGGTTGTATGAATATTAATTAGCACGTGAGGAGTGTGTGCTCTCAGCGTCTAATTACCATCAAATGAGGCTTGTTAGCTTTCATTACTACTCATAATTATCCATGATCTATGGCTGGCGCAAAACTTCTCCTTTTCCTCCTTCTAACGCGCATGCACCAACCGACCAACCCTCCCCCACCCCCTTCGATTTTTCTACCCACACATTTCAGACATCTCCTCTTCCACCTCCTTATTACAAATGTATATGAGATTTTTTATTTTTGTAGTGAAATATTAAACAAGGGCTACGCCCGGACAGGATTTACAATTTTGTGAGTCTTTAAATTCCAGTATAACGGAAGTGTTTTTTTTGCAAACTCTTCTTTTATTTTGTTATTGAGTAAAATAAATAAAAAGCTTCATTTAACTTCTTAACAAAAGAAAATAAGTGTTTTAAAAATCCTGCCTGTGTAGCCGATTCAAATATATAGTTAAATACAATCAATTTTTCAATCCAAATGATACCAATAAAATAAATATCAATAAAAAAAGATTGTAATTTTTTCTTTATATATATATTTCTTTAAGGTAGACACCACGTTCTAAATTCACGCAGGTTTACTATAGCAACCAGAGTAAACAATGAAAACCACGGGGTCTGGATTGTTCAAATTTAAAAATAAGCTTATCCACAACAATCGGCACATGCATCGCTTGCTTGCAAATGCAGCACGTACGCCGCCGGTAGGGGGCGTATGTTACGCCAGGGCAATCATCTATATATTTATATTATAGTTTGAAAATATGCCCGAGTACAGGGCATTGCAATAAAACTTACTGTATTTTTGAAAAAAAAAGGTTAACTTTTAAAGATATTTTTGCAACAGAAACCTTGAAACTTCTTGAAACCTTTTCGGACATATCATAAAAATATAAAAATTTGAAAATAAAAATATTTATAGAAAACCTGCCCGAGTGCAGACATCCGCACTTCAACGCTAAATCGAGTCAAAACATTTTTAAAATATTAGAATAGCCAATCAACAAAGTAAATTACTATGACAACTGTGAATTACTGACTACAAACGACAGGCTGATACAAAGAATAAAACCACAGAATAAAAAATAACATAACAAGAAGCAACATTGTTTGATGTCGAGAAAAATGTCGCACTAGGATGTTTAGTTTATTTTTCTATTTAATTTTTTACATAAAAACCAACAACAAACAATGTAATAAAAAACACAAATGAGGATCCTGTGTTCGAATCCATGTCAGAATTGTCACCTTAGTGTACGTGTCGTTAAAAAGGGGGAAGTGTGTGTGTGGTTTTATTGATTGCGTGGGTGGAGTCTTATTCCCACCTTCGTGACACGAAAACAACAAACAACAACAACATGGTGGTAGTAGTAGTAGTAGTAGTAGTAGGACAACGACAACTGAAAAACGAAGAAAAACAAACAAAACCACAAATCAAACTCTCGACAAAACAAAACTTCATAAATTTTTCATTTTTCATACAAATAAAATAAACAAAATTGACTAGACTCGGGCAGAATATCCAAAACTACACAAATTTGTTTTTTGTTTTTGTTTTAAAAACATTTATTTGTAATAGTCGTAAATCTCCACTAATAAAAAACTAGATGAAAACTCATCAATAATGACGGAGAAAAATGAACTATAGTATCTACAGTAACGTTTTAAATCATGGATTTATTTAAGTTTCTACTTTAATAAAAGACAAGCGTGCTCCTCCTACTCCTTTTCCACAACAGCTATGAAAGCGCCATCATGTGTGAAAATGGTGAGACTTGTACCGAAATTGTAACTTTAAACTGTAACGAGTATTGTCAAGCGACACGAGTTACAACAATGAATTGCGTAATAAAAACAAAAACTTTCCCGTCATTTTTGACGGGCTATTTACTAGTTTTTCAATAAATCACATCATTTTACCGAGAACATTCGACGATATCGATATCTTAAAATTGCATATTTCACGTTTATTTTAACGGAATCCTACTTTATAAAATGTTTTGTCTGTTGGCAATGAATGTTTCCATGACAACAGGCTGAAACACAACAAGTCATTGGAGCAGCGTGGATGTTGCTACCTGTACAGTGATTGGCTGTACAGCAAATTCCATCGTTTTAAAGCCAATTATTCGAATGAGCTTCTCTGCTACACATCCGAGCACTGCGTGGAAACAACAAACGGGAGGAGCTTATGCGTAATTCATATTGTCGAAAACATATTGAACAAACTAACACTGTAATAATAACTATCACAAAACTGCTGTTTGTGTTGTATTTATTCAGCCTCCTAGTAATTTGTTGATTAATTTTCCCCATTTGTTATCTCATATTAGACTCAGGCAGTTTATAAAACTAATCAACGAACAAACCACAACCTAACTTTAGACTTGTATTTTATATTGCATTATATTCAAAATGGTGTCTTTAAAACTCATTTTCAATACAAACTAACAAAGTTGGACTATAAAACAAAAAAAACCTCCAAAAATTGCCATGTCATGGCGGCCATACTTTTAATTAAAAGATCCGCCATTTGCATTCAAATTCCAATTAAACGCATGGAAGCTATTAAAAAGAAATCATGACGCAGCTAAACATTGGATTGCAACCATTTTGTCTAACGATGGTGTAAACACACACTCCAAATCAGATACAAACTTCCAGACGCCATTTTTGGTCAGAAAAAAACATCTTATTTGGCTTTATGCCAGAAAAAATTCCAGAAAAATTAACCGATAAAACTTTTCTTACACTTTGTTAAGCGATCTATAAGATACCGAGTAACACACTCATAAACTGTTAATACATTCATCTCTTACAATTTCTTGGTAAAGAAAAAACAATAGTGAAACGAAAAAGTGATTTAATCGATTATAGCTTCCAGGGAAATACCGCAAGCGCAGTACCTCTAAAGTGCTTATCAACTTAAATAATGATGTTGTTCAAAAAACAAACACGTGAACTAAAAAATAGTCATGAGTTAATTGCTTTTAACCAACTGTTTTTGAATTGTACGGGGTGATCCAAAAATTTGCACGCTAAAAAATTAATTCATACAAAAAATATCTTTAAACAAACGATATAAAATTATAAAATAAAAAACGTAGCCTATGTTTTTTAATAAATTCTATAATTATTTTGTACGGTATTATATGATTTTAAAAATGATTATCAATTTCTAAATATTTCGTAAATTATAATATAAATTAAAAATACTGCATGTCTGTAGAATGCATTTATTATTAAGGTTAAAGTAAAGGTGTGCACTTATAAATAAGTTATCAGTCTATATCGTGAGCTCAATCATAAGGTACATAATGATGCCCAAAATCTTTTCCCGTTTGTCTGTCCGTCTGTACGCGCATGACGCAAAAATAAGTACCAATTTTCTCAAACTTCAGTAAGTAGATGTGGACCCGAGAAAGCTTATAAGCTATTTACCGTTTTAGCAGTTCAATTGGGAAGCGTGCAAATTTGTTCTTTGTACCAATTTGTAAGTTTTTAGTCATTTTTACAAATAGGTCAAAATTCACGCACTCTTCAGTTAGTACAGTTCACAAAAAATTGTCTTCTTATTTTCATTTATTTTTACTTAAAAACTAGACAAATTTATTCAATGAAAAAAAATTATAATTTGTAATTAATAATAATAATCATCATAACGATCGACTATATTGTTTTGGAATGAATCCAAATTAATCGAGTAATCATTCTCGATTGGCGGCTAAGACCAAGGGAAACGTAAACACGCAGTGACGTCACAAGCAGGAGGTTGTCGTGGTAACCATGACGTCACAAGCGGGACTCAGCCGAAGTGGCAGAGTCGTAAAAAAAAAGAAACGTAGGAGAAATGAAGTTGAAGGGTTTTGCTTGCAAAACCTTAAGCCCCTCCCATTTGGCAACCCACCAATATCATTGACTCGCGTGATCGACGCGAGTAAATAACTTCCTATTGGTTGCCACCGTGGCACGTGATGATTATTATGAGCACCCGAAAAAAGAAAGCCCTTTTGTGCGGATAAATAAATAAATAATATACACGTGAAATTAATTGGTACTCAAAGTTTCGTAATGTTTGAACATGTTTAAACAATTTGATGAAAAACAAAATAAATTGAAAAAAAATCCTTGTCCCAGCCTGGAATCGAACCAGGGACCTTTGAAATTTAGTCTTTTTTTTACCTTTTGAATTTAATTTAGAATATAATTCAAATTATTTAATAAAAGAAATGCATTTATCTTTGTGTACAACAACAGTGGCTTGAAATGTAGTTGTATCGCCAGCAACACTCTTCGAAAAAAGAATTGACCCTTTGTTGAGAAAAATCTTGGAATTGACAGCACTAAGACCCGTCTAAATATGATACAGAATGTTTGGCAAGCCCAACCTATGTTCAAAATTTCAGCTTTGCAAGTCATCGGAAACCTACCAAAAATACAAACAAAGATGAAGTTGAACCATTTCAACCTCACTTGATCACTATCAAAAATGTTTTTTATGAGATCGTGATGCTTCTCGTACACCAAAGTATTTCCGTGTTAAATTGCACTGAATTACGTTTATGAAAGTTATATAAGAAAAAACTAGGGGCCGAAAGCGGGTGAAATATGCTGTACAATATAGTGTACAAAATAATTCAACCATTTCAACGTATAAGTTGAATAAAAAAATTAGCAAGTACCGTACATTAATAAGTAATTAAAATACGGTACAAAACAAACCTTGATAACCTTTTTTAGAACCTTGTAATTACTGAAACAAATACGTGGAAATATACTTTTGGCTGAAATAGGTTAAGCGTTTATTTGGCTTTATACTTTCAACAATCAATGTTCATTCATTCATCAATGGCTACTCACGTAATGAGGAAGTACACTTATAAGTAGGTAGTAAACTATATATCAAAAAACAAACATTTATCTTTGCGTACAACAAAGTGTGGCGGCCTTGAAATGGCTTAAAATGTAGATATATCGTCACTCGTCAGCAAACACTTTTCAAGAAAAAAAAACGAACCCTTCGTGTGACAAAGTCTCAGAATTGACTGGACATCGATTCGTCTAAATTTGATGCAACAAAATGTTCCACGACCCCAGCCCAGGTTCACGTAATAGAAAAGCTATTACGACTCTTGTAGTGATTGCATCTCTCAGAACACAATTTTCTCGACAATTACAATTAGTTTTCCAGTTTGTTTTTTAAAAAAAATTAACAAACTACCAATAATTAATTGTGCCCCCTCCTCAAAGTTAAGCGAATGTAATAGGAACGTCCTCCTGTTTAAATTAAAAGAAATTATAAGAAAATACGCGACATGTGTAAAAGTGCGCGAACATCGTAAATCATAGGGATCATCTGCGTCCATTACGCGAGCTAATTCGAAAACGTTTTATTTATTTATTATAAAAAGTACGTCTAAATAACAGCAAATCTGGAATTCTGCACGAATTGGGTACTTTACAAGGTAAATGCTATTCACACAACGAGCTTTTTTCCATAACCACGAGGGGGTCGTGTCTGCACCAATGAAACTCGCATTATGAGGCTCGACTAAAATAGTTTATGAAATGAAGTGCTTTACAAAAACTAATGCAGCTAACGTACATTATTAAAACAACGATACATAGCAAGAGTGATATGCAGCGAAACTGCTGTAGCAGAGCATGATGCGTTGTAATCACTGTTGTTAGATGATTCTATTTTTCAGTTGGATTGTCGCAAATAAATAAAATCACAGTAAATTCTGACTAAATGGACTACAACTTTCTAAATATGACTTGATACCTAGAAGTCATTGTTTAGAATTTTAAAATGATAGACCTTGACAATGCATTTCAAGGTCAATGAAAATAGCACCCTTGGAATGAACCTCCTCAAGATACTATTTAGGCATTTTCATTATATTAGCTTTTAGAGTATTTAAAGGGAAACGGACTTTTGAAACACCCTGTATATACATACGTCAAAGGCTTATCTAGTTTATATATTAATATTATAATTGTACACACACAGTTGTGTCAAGTGTTTATAATGTCAGCGGTTTGGACGATTCTTTTGGTTAAAGGTTGGGTGATGTCAGCCATTCAAACGATGATGATGGGCTCGTTATTATTTTGGCGACGAACTTAATTAATTTGCTCAGTGATTCAAAACAATTTATGCGACCAAATAAGAGGAGGGGGGGCAGGGGGAGATTTGGTTGGCACCATCACTGATTAGTCGGGAAGGGGGTATAGTCAAAAGGTCTCTTCCCCTCCCCCCCCCTTTCTATTACGCTCTCATCTTTTGACACTTTCATGAAAATGAAAACTCCCATCTTCGAGGCTACAAAATAAAAGTGCGGTTGGGAAATGACACGTTATTTCATAATAATCCAACTGTGAAATATTGAAAGAGATGAAGTATAACTAACGAGAGTGTTTGGTTTTACGTGTAATATCCTCGATGATATCAAAACAAATCCACAGTTATGTACGCTATTCTACTAACCAACACTTGACATGATACTCATTCGAGTTGTAGAACACAATCGCGTTCTACGAGGAATTCGCGTTACTCGAAGGTGATATAAAATCAGCTGTTCATTTTAACTTTTCATTATGCGTTGAGTCACACCGCAATATTTCGTGTGGCAAGTGGAGCAATTTGTGAACCACCGTGACGTCAGCTTCTTCCCCAACCAACAAAAAAATGATTGGCAAGACGCTGACGTCACAGTTGTCCACAAATTGCTCGAGCTGCCATACCTGAAATTTCGTGTGTACCAAGCGATAGTTCCAACTTTCATGCCGCGTTATTCCACGGAATCGGGTTATAACGAGGAAATTGCACTATACAAAAACATCGCGTTATACGAGGGCGCATACAAAAATAATTAAAATATTAACCGTAACCAATACTGTCTTTAGACCTTTCATTACGCGTTATACCAAGAAATCTTGAACATGAAAAAACACTAGGGAACAGTTCAACTTTCATTAAAGCGTTAAAACGAGGAAAATCGCGTTATACGAGGTACCGTACATTTTTGTCACTACATATACCAAACAATAAATCTAATCTCCAAATATTTTGTCATTCATTTTCAATTCTAATTTGACCCCCACTCCCTTGTTTCCATAATATACTGTAAAACAAAAATCAGTGCTCGAAGGGAAGAAATACAACAAAATTTCCAGGCGAGATTAACCGATCACGTGATTTTCATGGTTAACTTCGTCAAACTTGGTAATAAAACTGCGAAGTAATAAAAAAAAGGTCGAGTAGAAAAATAAGGGGGGTTTGGTATGAATTAAACTTGATGATGAAGAGAGGGTAAAAGAAAATGGGG
>JAQIWH010006649.1:0-12552 GCA_034695005.1 Cryptops parisi
AGTCTGAGGGCCAAATGACATAGCTGTAAAAGCCAGTCGGTGCCCTCGTTAAACCCCAAGTACCTACCTACCTCTCAAATTATGCGAGCCTTATGTTTTGCGAAAATCTCACATTTATATAATAGGGAGAAAGTAGCAGTTCCAAGAGAATTAAGTCATCTGTGCACTAAAGCATAGAATCACATAATAGCAAACTGTTTTGACATAGAAAGCATTTAGAACAGAAAAGCTACTTAACTGATTTGTAGATTTTGATGCTTTCGTTTGGAAATGTGAAAAAACGATTTTGCCATTCATCGATAGGTATGTTCGTATTCGCAATGGTTTTGGTCGTAATATTAAACAAAGTTTGTTCCTTACCAAAACCGTTGGAATACAAGAAATAATGCAAAAATCCAGGACAAAGTGTAAATGCTGGAAATGTCACTGTGTTGCTATACACCATTTCGATGTCGGTCGAGGTTGGATCACTAAAGAAAGTGATGAACCTTTTCATAATAAAATAACACATAGCCGAACCACTTGCCAACAAAGCTAAAATCCAAATGATCTTGCCGATGATGTTGTACTCAGGATTGGTAATTTGAGAAAAACCAACAATTTTCAGTTCCAAAAGCGATTTAGGCATGCTGCCGATTAATTTGGTGAAGCTTAATCGTTGCGATGTTCTTCTCGAATGATGCGAATGTACACGTCTTGTGAAGTGCATGTTACTATACATTACTTAAAGTATTTGGAAATGAGTACTGCACTGGAGGAAAGCAAACGCAAGCTTACAACCACAATTACATGAACAGATGCAATGCTCGAGAACGTTGTTTCTCATGTGTCCTCCTAAAAGCTTTGACTCTAAACTGAATCAAAGATAATACCACTAATGGATATTGACGTCAAGCTAATGACATAGACAGAAACAACACAAATAAGTCATAATTTTGACCAGATAATTTATCTTTTCAAAAGTGATATATATGATGTTAGTACCTCCTCCCAGGAAATTGTGCGCGCAATAGTGGCACGAAAATTGCTTGCCCGTAAATCGATTAATTTATTTACTAATCTTATTAGAAAATACCAATTAAAACGACAACAAGCAATGGTTTCCACACACAAAGCATAATCAAGATTACCCCCTTTAGTTATTATCTTTCACGCTTTTATTTAACAATTTGGAGAAGAGAGTAAACTAAAATGTCACCTAAAAGCTGCATTATGAACAACACGTTATACAACATCTAGAAGTGCCAAATGATAAAATCCTGAAAAATCTTATGTAACAATAATAAATAAATTTGAGTTTACAAAGAAATAAAAACATATTCATTTCTGAATATAGAATCTTTTCTCACCTTCCACTTTGAAAAATACACCTTTGCCACATGTAGCAAAGGAGAGAACCGACCCTTCTTCATTCTCAAAGAGTAAACATATCCAAACATATCAAATCGCCACACACGTGAAGACTTATTGAAAAGATAAATACAAATGAATTGAACAACGTTACTCAAGGCCTCGTGAATGTCAACGTGAGTTTCTTGAAGCGTTATTGCTTTATATAGATTTTGACTTGTAAATTGATCCAAAATTTTGAAAACGATGAGTACCTTTTCCAACAAAGACGGTGCTGAGGTGTGACGGTGCTGAGATGTGACGTTGAATTTCAAATGCGAAATCTGGTTAGTTGGTCTTCCCAGTAAGTGGAGCAAATGGTGTAAACGGAAAAAAAATTACGCTTTCTACTTCAGTCACCCCTACACGCTAGTAGTTTCGAATTTCAAACCGGTTTCAAAGCGGTTACTGACATAACCATGTTATTTATTAATTATAATTGTCATTTTGCTGAAGTTTAGTAACTAGATTTGTTTAACATCATGGCGCATATGGGGGCTTTATTATCATTCCAATATGGCTTTTATTATCATCCGAACAAAGCGGCGAAAGTTGTTTCTGCTAACAAAAACGGTCAAGTGAGCATTACAGGGTGAAATAAACTATTCTCGTTAAATAGCAATTCAGTTTAAAGATTGATCTGGTTTGTGGCCATTTTAGAATATAAAATTTCAGGGATATACTAGGTAATCTATTGTTTGCTTGTTTGATATGTCGATACAATGAGGCGAGTCTAACTTGGATCATCAAATCAATATAATTTTCACTTTGTGAGAATTGGATTATATATTTAATGTCTATCCTGTTATGCACTAAACAAGCACAACAACTTTCACCAAAAACAGATTAATCATATCCGCGAGTTATTGATTTCAAATGTTAATCGTATAAGAGGCACTATAAACCGTATGGTTGCCACTTAGATGTAGTATACAGTAGATATACCGGGTGTCCCAGTCAAGACTTACATTTTATACTCAAAAAAGTATATAATAAAAATTTAGTTTTGGATATAATAGCATCTTGAAGGGGTTTCGAAATGGTGCTATTTTTATTGACCTTGAAATTAATTTCTAAACAATAGCATTGTTAAATTTTTAACAATGCGTCGTATGTATCAAGTCATATTTAGAAAATTGACAGAATCGATTGTCGTTTCGTTTATTTCCAACAATCCGACTGAAAACAAAATAGCCTAATAATTCAATAAAAGCGATTAAAACACACCGTCTGATGTAGCAGCTTCACTGCGTAGCAAAATTTGTATGCAGTGAAGCTGCTACAATAAAATGATGTGATGTAATCGCTAGTATTGGATAAAAACATTTTCAGTGGGATTGTTGAAATAAACGAAACGACAGTCGATTCTGACTATATGGGCTCTTGCTTACAACTTTCTAAATAGAACTTGATACCTACAATTGTCGAAAATTTGACAATGTTTATTTTTTTTAAAATTAATTTCAAGGTCGATTAAAATAGCACCATTCGCTCCCTCAAGATGCTATTTTATCCAAAATTTAGAATTTTTATTTTATTCAAATTGGTAAGCCTTGGCTGGAACACTCGAACTGCTGCTTCAAATTTAAGACGCTGCTGGGTCAAACAGCTGAGAGTAGAAAACACTTTTGGCAGAGTTAGTATTTTCTTTTACAATTTTCAAAATTTTTTTTTATGGTGTATATCCAAAAAACAAATAAAAAAATAATAAAACATGTATAGTCAATTTAGAAAAAAATAGCAATACAACAAGTAGAAGTTAGCGGACGTTTATTTATTATCATATTATATAATAGCCGTGGTGAAGAATTCTTTAGAGCGAAACGTAAAAACTAGAAAGCTGAAACTTGTTAAGCGGTTAGTTCGTAATAAAGTTGAAACATTTTGTTTAGCTAGGTTTGAGGTATATTAATGAATAATTTCCCTTCACCTTCGACGAATTTCCTTTTAGTTAAAGAAATATTTGTAGTAATGCATTAATTGATAATATGAAACTGCAGGATAAATAATTGCAAACTGCATTAGATGTCAATAAGTGACCAAACAATTCGGCAATCTTTTCAAGTCAAAATGAAGATTTATGAATTGTCAGCAAAGATTTAGTTTTACGACCACTTTCAATGCTGACCCAAAACACTATACATTAATAATAAAAACGCCACAGATTCCATCAGAAAATTTCACAATTCAACAAGTCACTAGTCAGTTGTAAAAAATACTTTAACTTAAACGGCTTCATTTTACCGAAACATCTTGAACCACCTAACCAACAGTTTTTTATTTGTACGACATATATTGTCGTTTCACGTGCAACGGTTGAACAGTAGCATTACGTCTTTTCCACCAGTGATAAATGAAATGAAAAACCGAATCATTCCACTCCCAAACTGACAAGATGCAAATCCCCGTGAAGAGTCCCATCATGGCGCCTATGTCGCCAATGAAACTGCGAAAAGAATATATGTAGATTTCTTGCACTCGTAGGTGAACGTTCTCGATGAAGTACATTTTAAGTTCAATTGTGTTGGTATTCAAAGTAGTGGTCAGCTTTGATGATGTAAAGTCACTAAATTTGCATGGGTTTTTACACGGGCAATCGTTTTTAAAAGAGTTAAGGATAGAAAAAGCCTCCGTTGTCATGTGCAACATTTTCAATACATTATTACAGCGTGATGAGTTGTTACATGTATCAAAGAATAGACGCCTATAAAATTGGTAAAAGAATAATGTGACAATTTCACAAAGATATATTTTGAGCGTTTATGGGGCGCATAGACTAACCGAAAGTTTGTAATATGGCTTCCACAGATGCACATACACCCATAGCATAAACTGAATTTGAATTAAGTAATTTTCAATCCACCATTAATGAAATTGACTGACAGTTTATAAAACCTGATCGACTACAGGGCACATCACGCTGACATGTTCCCTCGTACTCCAAAAGAGTGTTAGGGAAACGTATCAGCACGATACGTTGTGTAACTGTTCCGTTTTATTAATTACATATGGTCTGATTGATAGTAAAAAGTAATTAATTTACTGCTATTATAATCACTTACATGCAGGGCAGTTTTCTTAGTTCTTTTTCAATGCACAAATTCCGGCACGATACTAATTCTTTTGCAGTATAACATGGTTCTTCTGTTTTGTTCAAAAAAACAAACTATTGATATATGAAAAAGAACGTAATGTTCAATAATTATATACAGAAACCATTCACAATTTAAACTACTGTACGATAAAGGAATCAATTACAGTGAAGGCTCATTTTCTGCATTCAGCTACTGTAGTATGAAAGTTTTCAATCATGTCATGTTGGTAAAGGTTGTAGTAATGAATTTTCGGTTTGTATTTAATGAGTAAACTTAGTTCAAGGTTGCATGTGAAAAATCCGTGGTTTTAGTTTTATTAAAACCATTGAGTTAAGTTTATCTCTAACAATATAATTTGCTTGGTCTGTATGTTTGTATGTATGTATGTATGTATGTTTGTTTGTTTGTTTGTTTGTTTATTAGTTTGTTTGTTTGCTTGTTTGATTGTTTGTTTGTTTGTTTGATTGTTTGTTTGTTTGCTTGTTTGTTTGTTTGTTTGTTTGTTTGTATGTTTGTATGTTTATATGTCTATCAGACCGAAATCAAAAATTCTTTTGCATGTGCAGCAGCAGCTGCTCAATTATTACTCTCAATATAATACACCAGAATGACGTCATGTTGCCAGGCAACATGAGCTAAAAATATTTCATCATTGTTGACGGGCATATAGCTTGTTATTAATAAAAAGTTATGTAAGAAAAATATGGCTTTTATTTTTCTTCTCATGGTTCATATGTTCAAAACCGATTTAGTCCTGTTTTGTCAACGGTATGTTTTGGCATGAAGCACTCTGTGTGTACTGTATGTGTTCTTTTCACTTGCATGTCTATTTTAGGCTTAGCTCTATTGTTCACATAATATATACTGTGTGCTGTCCTTTTAATAGGTTATGATATGCATTCGCAAGTAATAAAAAGCTATTACATTCCAGAAAAGTTACTTCTACACAGTTACTTTTACCTTGGTTCCAGTGAGAGTCTGAAACTTAACGAGCCATACAAGCGAGATCGGACTGCGTTTTCAAGTAACGTTCACACTAGATGTGTGAAATCACAATACCTCCGCTATGGCTATACTTACTTCTTTCTGTATCAGCATGATTTCTGTTGATGTATTCACAATAGCAGGAGAAACTTTATGAACCACATCATACAAAGTTTTTAACTGTGTTTGTGGATGGACATAATACTAGTACAGTATAACATAATCTTTGATTAGTACAATCATGAAATTTTGTTATCAGCATGGGAAAAAACTAACTCACTAAGATTCCTGTTGATTTCAAAAATGTCCGGAAAGTTTCACTTTCATTCGGAGTTAGTTTATCGTTATTTTTCATGTTTTCAAATAATGGCCATAGCATATTGAAAACGGATGTTGCATTGATAACTGCTTTTAGGTAAGAGTAAGGACCTCGAAACGTAACTGGTGTATCTGAAAATGAAATACATTGATCATATACGTATGCTGAACAATTGCCAAAATCAGACTCCAATAAAATGCAGCTATTGGGATAGCTCACATTTCAAAAAAATATATGCAAATAATAAAAAAGAAAGAAAGAAAATGAAAGAAAATACTGCATGTACATTCGTTATCACATTTACCTAAAAAAAAGCCTGTACAAACACCCCAGAATGTGACAAATGAGGTGTTCGATAGCGTAAGTTCTTGACCGGTTTTTATTTTGCACTTCTCCTTAGGATTGGTAGACTTTTCACACTAAAAAAGTTTCAATTAGCAATTTAACTAATGTGACTGAAATCAATACGACGAGTGTCATCAAGAGTGTGAAATCAAGTCGACGAGCTATATAGCGTTAATGTTCCATAAAAACCTAACATTTATGAAAAAAAATTTAAAGGGGGGATTTCAGGAGCATTCAATCATGTGTGCACTAAAGCAGTCACATAATAGCAAAATGTTTTTTGCATATGACGAACATTTTGAAGAATTTCTCCCGTCACATAACAGCCAAAAATGCTCAAATTCGAGTTTCACTGTACACAATTTTCTATTAATGCAAGGAGTTTGCAGAACATATTCTCGCGTTAATCAATGATTCCCTGCATCAACTAAGCATAAAGAATTGCAATGTGTTCAACAACCATTATTAACTTTCAAAACACTGACAAACAAAAAATATTTGTTTACTATAAAGCGGTACATAGTGTAGAATAAACTCGATTATCCAGATTGGTAAAATATACTCTGTAAAAACATTACATTAAATATAAGTCAATCAAACCAAGTTGGTTTTCTAACTCTAAATTTGCGCCCACCCTACAAGCTTACGATTTAACGGTCCAGCAATCTATACAGACCAGTGAAACTGAATGTGTGGACGAAAAATGTAAACATATTTTTCATTCGACTGTATATAATACAAATTCTGTACATGATACAATAACAAATATTTAATCCTTGGTTTTTATTTAGATCAGAAGTCTACTGTCGTTAAATTATGCGCTGTATGCAACTCTTGTTAAGCACCGCAGAGCATTGCATAAAGTAATATATTTTGTAGACAAATGCAGGGTGCCGTAATTCCTTGCCTCAACCGCGAACGTCATCGCGGTAGCTCCACCCATAATCAAAGCCATGGCTTAGCAAAATTCTCAAGTCCACCGTATGAGGGGGATAAACCGCCCAGAAAGGATTCGCTCTCAAAATTGTTTTTTTGCTGCTAAAAGTAGATAATTTCATGAAAATAGCCAATTTTTTTTATAAAAGATAAGAATGTATAGGGGTGACAATTGTTTATTACTCTTATTAGTCTTTTTTTTTTAAATTAAAGAACCAAAATCGTTAGAAATTACGAATTCATCACAAAAGCACACTTAAAATTTAATTAAAAAATATTATGACATATTAATGGTATAATATTTTACATGAAAATCATGATAATATTATATAGAGTAAATATAATTTATTTTCCAATGTGTAAACTAAAAAAACAACTTTATACAGAGTTTTATCCCCAGTCGATTAAATATAATCCAACATGGAGGTGGTTTGTTTACATTCGGCAATGAATTAAGTCATCTCCTTCCCGATTGTTGTTTAGCTTATCTCAAACATGTGATCAGCTGCCTCACTTATGTCCTAATTTACCACGAACGTCATCAATTCACCAATTTTTAGCAATTTTGATTGGATGTTGTATTTTATTGCACGTTCGCTGTGAGGCAAGGAATTACGGCCCCCAGCTTTAAAATTAATTTTCACAAAATTCCCATTGTTAAATTTTAAATGGTACGTATCAAGTCATATTTAGATAGTTGTAGCCACGATTCCATTTAATCAAAATACACTTTTGTTTCATTTATTTCCAACAATGCAACCGAAATAAAAATTGATACAACAATAGAGAGTAAAGGTTACGCTGCCCCTATAACAGCTTCTCTGCAAGTCGCACATGCTATTCAGTGGAGTTATTCTGCTCCATAGTAGTCACGCATCTTCAAATTCGTATTTAAACATGTAGAAACTAAACTAACTTTACTCCATAGTATGAGTAACTTGCAGCAAAGCTATTTTAAGGGCAGCGTACCTTTTACTCTCTATTGTTGTATCAATTTTTATTTCGGTTGCATTGTTGAAAATAAATTAAACAAAAGTGGATTCTGACTAAATGAAATCTTAACTACAACTTTCTAAATATGACTTGATACCTACAACGAATTTTTTTAAAATTTAGCAATGTGATTTTCGTGACAATTAATTTCAGGGTCAATGAAAATAGCACCATTGGAAAGGCCTCTTGTACAATATTTGCCTGACACATTTGATTGTCACACGCTTTCTTTTCATAATAGTTGGATGTGTCACGATAAAAGACTCATCCTGTATATTTTTCACCGTGACTAACCAGGATTCAACGTTAATTGCAGCGTTCAATTCAACCAATCACCGAAATTAAAAACGTATTCATTCATACTCCCACATTGGTTATCTATACACAGGTGTGTCTTTTTGTATACATTATTGTAAACAAAAAATATATACCAAGTAACAACAAAAAAGTTACTTAACTGATTTGTAGATTTTGATGCTTCTGTCGGGAAATGTAAAAAAACGTTTTTCCCATTCTCGGTTGGATAAATTCGTATGCTGAATGGTTTTGAGCATAATATCGCTAAGATCTTGTGCCGTTCCAAAACCATTGGCATAAATATAATGATAAAAAAATCCAGGACAAAGTGTAAATGCTGGAAATATCACTGTGCTGTCATACACCATTTCGATGTTGGTTGAGGTTGGATCACTGAAGTAGGTGATGAACCTTTTCGTGATGAAATAAGCCATAGCCAAAAAACTTGCCAACCCAGCTACAATCCAAACGGTCTTGCCGATGATGTTGTATTCAGGATTGGTAATTTGAGAAAAACCAACAATCTTCAGTTCCAACAGAGATTTAGGCATGTTGCATATTAATTTGGTGTTGTTTAATTGTGACGAAGTTTTTCCTAAATGATGCCCATGCAAGCGTCTTGTGAAGTGCATGTTACTATACATTATTTGAATGAGTATACGCGAGCTTGCAACCACAATTACACAAATATATGCAATTTTGCTCAAGAACGTTGATTCTCGCTCCCAGAAACTTTGACTTTGAACTGAATCCGGGATGAAACCACTAATAGATATCGACGTCACGCTAATTACATAGATAAAAGCAACACAAATAAAGTCTTAATTACCACCCGATAATTCGTATTTTGTTTATGTATTTAGTGCCTTCCCAGGAAGTCATGCAACGAAATAGCGACACGAGATTACTTGTCCATAAATCGATGGACAAAAAATGGTGTCACACACAAGGCATAAACAAAATTGTCCCATTTGCTTATAATGTTTTCACTCTTTCATCTATCAATTCGAAAGCAAAAAATATGAAAATGTCGAGTAAAATATGCACCAAGAACAACAGGTTATAGAACATCTACTGTGTAGAAGTACTAAATGGTTAAACTAGCAAACACTGTAAATATTTATGTAGTAATGACAAATTAATTTTAAATAACAGAAAAAAAAAACATTCCCATTTTTTGATAGAAATTCTTTTCTCACTTTCCACTTTAAAAGAAGTGATGCTTCATCCAAAAATGAATTAAATGAAACACCGTGTCAATGAGTTCCACGATAGACAAAATACAAAAAGCGAGATAAAAACCAAGTTGCGCTCCGATGTTGCTCATAAAATCAAATCGTGTGAATCTGTACTCTTCGTGCGTGCTTTCATAATGATCATCCAAGTAGTACAACTTCAATTCCACACTATGTTTCATGTCAACATTTTCCTCGGGTATGTTTGCAATCCGTATGAAACTATAGTCTGTTCGACTGCAAGGATTTCCACATTCGCAACTGCTTATGTCAAATTCACTGTAGAAATTCATGATTGTGCTGCCAGTTTCGTAAGTGGCGTTGAAACTTAAACATTGAAGTGAAAGTTCATCAGTTAAAAAGTAAGGCCTGAAATTCATACAATGATAGCTGATATAAGTTTATCCAGGAACTAAATGCTATTTTACTATAAACTCTGTTCAACTTACAGACACTTAGAGAAACGTTTAGTTAAATCGGCATTCATGCATTTCAGTCCACATTGTACAACATCATCCATCAAAAAACAAGGTTTAGATGTAGTGTTTAAACTTCGAAACTAAACAAAAAAAAATTGAAGTAAAAGCAGTCAGTCATGTATCGGTACTCAATTTTCCTTGTTTGTTGTAGTTAAATTGTCTAAATTTTATTAAAGTTCTTTACTCGTGTCTTAGTGAGCTGGACTTCTTCCACGGTACCGTTATTTACAGGATTGACATGATAAAACACCCTGTGTATATCGTCCTTTAATTCTTTAGAATAAACTGAATACTGATACAAACATTCCAAAATCAGATTAATTCTGAAATAAATATGACTGTTTGACAAAACATAAACTGTTGTCATACTTAACCTTACCGTTATCCCAGGTTTCATTTGACGGAAAATTGGATTACTAGTGTTTGGCGCAACGTTGTCATAAAATTGCCCGAATGTTGAAATATTGACTACAATGCGCATAAACGAGGCTGGACCACGATAAAAAATATTGATATCTGAAGACACAACAACCAGTTC
The DNA here is from genome assembly GCA_034695005.1 of Cryptops parisi. NCBI lineage: Eukaryota > Metazoa > Arthropoda > Chilopoda > Scolopendromorpha > Cryptopidae > Cryptops > Cryptops parisi. The sequence goes on from JAQIWH010006649.1 coordinate 10,611, forward strand.
AATTCAGTTCACCAATAAGTGGGGGTAGTGTCAGGGGTAGATTTGCTTCTAACGGCAACATAATTTTTTTTTTATAAACTACATTTTTACTGAACAGGATAATTCAGTTTTTGATAGCTACTGCAGGCAGCGGCATTCAATACCTCAATCGTTTTGATTGGCCATTCACTTTGAATGATCAAAAGTGACATCACATGCAGACAGGACAGCCAATAGAATCCTTGCACGTGATCACGTGACGTGCATTCCCACAACAGTTGAGGTAATATTGAGGAAAAATCCAAATTTTTGGTTTTAAGACTGCCCCTTTTTGATGAATTAAAATGTATGATCATTCAACAAATTGAGGTAATATTGAGCAATTGAATGCTAGTTTACTGCCTGCTTTATGCCATTTTTTATTTTATACATGAAAAATACATTTTTAACACTTAGAAACCGAACATGTTTCGGGAGGTTAACTCCCTTCGTCAGCGTTAGATAAAATGGTGAGTAAAGTGGAGAACAAAAAGTAACCACACATGGTGAGAAGTGATTTAGGGGTGAATTAGAAGAGTTGGGGGTTATTGGGAGGGTTGCAATTGGTTTGGGGCGATAGGGTTTTATGGTGGGTCATCCGATATTTCCTTTTTGCTTCCGGGCATTTGTTGTTATAATGGGTTTCCAAATCTTTGGGATTACGATGGAGGGATTATACGTGTTTATGTCTTTGTTTTGATTAATGTTAATTTCCATAGGTTTCTCTCGGTATGCGTGATTTTTGTGTTGTCTCAGTCAATGTGGTTTCTGTGTTTTTGTGTGTGTGTGATGTGAGGGAATTGTTTTTGTTTCTTTTTTAATTTCTTTGGTGCTCTTTGATTCTAGTAATGAGAGTTCGTTTTGTTTGGCCAATGTAGAATTGTTCGCAATCTTTGCAGTTGATTTTTTGTAGACATTGTGGGTTTTTTCTTGAATAGATTTAGAAGTGTTTGTTTTTAAGTTTTGAGATTTGCTTTTTAATAGTGTTCTGCTGATTATTTAAAAATAGAAATGATGTCGGTGTTTTTAAAAAAATTTTTTTAGCGTTTTGGTTATTAGCGTTTTGGATAGTAAGTGAAAACTTTCCTTGTTTTTCTGGTGGAATCGTCTTGAGGTGTGTTGTTCGTGGTTTTGTTGTTGACGTGAATTTGCTTTTAAATGAATTTTTGGAGATAGTTATTTTTGGTGAGGTCATTGACTAGTTGTTTAATTTGTGAAGTTTCGAGAGTGCAGAGTTAGTTGATTCTTTTAATTTGGTTTTTAATGAAGTTTGTCTTTATGTGTGTAGGTTATCTAGATTAAGAATTGAGCAAAATTGAACTTCTTGTAGGTTTTTGTAAATGTCGTAAGTAATTTTTTGATTTCTTACCTTGATATTAAGGTCAAAAAATTGAATCTTTTGGTTTGAGTAATCGAAGATTAATTGGAGGTTAGTATCCCATGTGTTGATCTAATTAGTGAAAGTTTTGATTAGGATGGGTTTGTCTGAAAGGATAGTAAGAATGTCGTCAACATATCTGATATAAGCTAAAGAAAGAGTTGGACCAACGAATTTTTTAAATGAATTTTTTCCAGGTGTTGCATGTACAGGTTTGCAAGGATGGGTGATAGATAAATCACTTCTCACCATGTGTAGTCACTTCACCACTTTACTCATCATTCCATCAAACGCTGACGAAGGCAGTTAACCTCCCGAAACATGTTCGTTTTATAAGTGTTAAAAAATGTACTTTTTATTTATATAATAAAAAATGGTATTAACTATCAAAAACTGAATCATTCTGTTCAGTGAAAACTCAGTTCACCAAATTACAGGACCATCACAAAATATAGTACAGTAATCATGTTATTGTGATTTACACAACACAGGCACGTCATACACAGTAGTACTTGTAGTATGCGGTAGGCCAACCCATAAGTTTAT
>JAQIWH010006650.1:0-12551 GCA_034695005.1 Cryptops parisi
TAATTTTTCACTTGTGTCGTTTTTAAATGTGACATTATACGTCATTCGAACCATGTCACTTCCTGGCCATCAAAAGTTGTAGGCCCATGCCAAAAGGCATCACTAGTCTACCCTCTGCCCGGCCCTGAGTATCGGTATTGAATACGTGTATTGATATTATCGAGGATATGGTCTCTCAAAAAGTGTAAAGAATGATTTGCATCTCTTAAGCCGCGTGCAATTGCTATTAGCCGATAGAATGAGATAAATTGATGATTCTGATCGTAGAACAACGTCACCTAATAAATTTCAACTAATAAAAAAAATTACAAATCTCTACACAATGAATTTTTTCAGTTTTGCTGAAAAAAAATATTGGAAAACATGTGTTGAAAATAATCTAGTTGGAAATATTTACGATATTATTTTAGTACAGTAGTTATCTTTTTTGTTTCGAGAAAGTGACGTGGTTAAAAACAACGATAAAAACAGAGAAAAAGGTAGTCAACTTTGATGAAGTGATCGAGGTGAAGAGTTTTGGTGGAGTTATTTGAAAGTCGAAGAAGGAAGACGAACGACAACTGGCAAAGAGAACAGAAATCAGCAAAACGCCTAGGTATGGCGTGTAATGTGAGCATGACCAGCTCACTTTTCCCCTTTTCAACATGAGCTAGTTCATTGTTTTAACCTCGTGTTTAGACTCACGTGGTTTAGCAACATTCGTTCATTGTTGAGAGAGGCAATATCGCAAACAGTAAAAAGTAACAACAGAGATGTGTAGGTTTCTTTATTTGAAAATGACACTCGTTGTCATTGAAATACAACTAGTTGAATGAATGCCCGTCGACATGTATGGTTTTTCATTATGCCGTTCATTTAAATCAGCTGTGCAGGAAAGTCAAAGGCGGTGCTTTTACGATTAGCGTTGTAGCACTTGTGAAGGAGTGAATTTATTAAATAACTAGCGCAAATACATAATATACATTATATAAAACATTACAACAACAATACTAATAATAGAGAACTCACATCACATGAATTCCACAACATTAATCCCAAACAACACGCAACAACTAGCACGTATTCATTTAACATAGTTGTTGATTAGAACAATTTGCAATTTATCGATTGAGAAAACCTCTCAATTTAGCACATCTTACAAGCTTTTCGATAAGCAACTCTTTAAACATCTTAATTTGACTGATTAATGCGGCATTGCAAATTGTTTTACTAAAAATAAATAAATAAATAAATAAATAAATCCATATAGGCCTACCGTTGAAAGTTGTGATGGCAATGGCTAGTAACATTTTTCACGAAATATCAATTGTTGTTGCGCTGTTGGGAAACAATTTTAAACTCAATTTAAACGACGATTTTAAAATACTGAATAATTTTAAACTAATCACAACATAGTACAGTATTTGTATTAAATCACAAAATAGTTATGTGTCTTAAATCTACCCTTACAAGAACGGAAAAAATGTATAGTTCTTGTTTCTTACGGGATCGTAGTCTAGTCTGGTGGCAGATAGTACCGCATTAAAGTTGCTTATTACAATAACATCTTACGGTTACTGTTTGGCTAGACCAGATAAGAATCTGTTTCCACTAAATGCACGGTTTTGAAGATTTTGACTATGATAAATTAATTGGGTATCACCGAAATTCATAAACAAACTTTTCACATTCTCAATACAGTTCATCCCATGAATTATTATTCGGTACTATTCAATAATGTTACTTATGGGGGAGAGCAAATTTCGTACAAATTTGATAAGCCTTAAAAATAGTTTATTCTTCAACAATTTATTCTGTATCACCGCCTGGTAGAGATAAGTAAAGTCCTCCGTTGTAATGACCATCTATTTTTTCCTCTGTAAATTAGTGATAGCTAAACCCAAAATACGTATTCAATATCAGTATACTCATATTGAATTCCGTATTCAATATTGTATTCCTGAATGTGAGTAACTTGAGTGATTTATACTTTGCTGTGAATGATATGTAGCTGGACCGTTTAAAAAGGACGCGAAGCAGTTTGTTGTAAGTGGCTGCAGACGGTAAAGTGGAGCATCTCCCCATATCTGTAGGCCATAGGTGATGATGGACTGTATTTTGAATTGAAATGAGTGGATTTTTTTCTTGATTAGTGAGGATACTTCGTAGCCGTTTAAAGAGAAAATATTGACGATTTATCTTGGTAATTATTTTTTCAATGTGGGGGCCGAAAGATAGACGGTGGTCTAATGTGACGCCAGGGACGGTAAAGAGTGTCTTCTGATGCGTGATGAGTACCGAAAAAAAGTTTTTTGATTTTTGAATTGTTCAAAGTCATATTTTTTGTCTTATACCAAGTTGTAAGCTGGCGTAGGTCGTGCTCAATGAGATAAGAGACAACGTGCGTCTCATATCTAGGAAAATTGTATAAAAGATAATTGTCGTCAATATAGGTCGTTAAACTGGAGTGAAGATGCAGGTCAAAAAGTTGGTTGGACACTGCGGTATAAAGATAGGTTGAAAGGAAGGTACCTTGCGTCACCCCGTTATTTGAGGCAACGCGTGTGTTTATATCATCATTGATTTGGAAATACCTATTTTGAAAGTAATCCTCTAACAGGCATAGGGTTTGAAATGACAGTCCGAGTTGCAAGAGGGAATCTAGAATGGCAGATCTAGAGATGGTGTCGTAATTCACTTCCCACTGCCATTCGCAACATCTCGTTTTGGTGTACACGTGTTACATATTTGACAATAAGCTCTCACTTTAAACTAAGGCTCCGAACGCATATTTTTCGCGGTCTGTAATCATACCTTTTTTTAATATTGTACTTTATCCCGTTTCGGGTGTAAAATTTTGAAAAAGAAAAAAAATCCTTCTATTCGGAATAAAGTTTTAGACAATCATTTGTCACGTTTCGGACCTGAAAATCCTTATCGTATACGTAAGCAAGTAGCTGTAAGTCCTTTCAACTAGAGCCCTATTCATATATCCGCAAAATCACATATTTATGTTCAGACGTCAAATGTATTACGATCTGCTCTCACTTTAAATCAACGCTTCAAAAGCATATCTTGCATATGGTATGTTCCTTTCTTTTTGTACTTTATTCCGTTTGGAATGTAAAATTTTCAACGAAACAAAAAAATAAATATATATATATATATATATATAAATAAATAATCATCAATAATCCTCTACACCCTTTACATTATCACAAACAAAACTCTTTAACATCTCAAAAATACACAGTAGGCTACCTCATACAAATTCCATAGTACAAAGATATTTTTCATTACTTGTATTGCCCCAATAGTTGGAAATCTGGAGTGAAGAAATATGAACTAGACAGAGTTAAAGTAATAGATGTCTTAGTTAGGATAGCCTTCAAATTACCTTTTCGACAATCCATTACTGACTAACCAGCGTAACCAAATTCCGACCTTCAACACACTTATTAAGCAATAACGTCTTAGAACTTTGATATCTGCACTCCGGTACCCTAAACATCCATTTCATGATATATCAACTTATTTTAATAGTCATACTACAAAACGCGAATGTAGAAAATTTAAATTTGAGATGTGCAACATCACTATTACGTGGAGAAAGAAGCGATATCGTTTCAATACATTCGATAGTTGGATTGAAATGACTTACCTTACGAAATTAGAAACACGATTTATCATTGTTGTAAAGAAGACTGTGGTTCATTGCAAACATTTAAATTTGCTGATCAGTATACACCTTCTTGATTGTCAGTGACATTAACTCGGCATGACGACTTCCATAAAGTCATTTGCCAGCCCATACATTTGCTTCTATGTCCCCCACCTTTTATGAAAATTGTAGTTTATCATTCAGCTTATATACTAGTTTTCCTCATTAGACGCGCCTTACCAGGCAATTTTGTACAGTACTATTGTAGTAATTTTCAAGTTATCCAATCGGATGTTTTAATTTTTAATAATAACAATTATTATCTCAACTTGACTTTCCAATTCCTTCCCTTATAACAGTTACTCGTCTTGGAACAAGCTTCCGACTAATTAATACATGGAAAAAATCGGTCCGACTATGGAACTTCTAAGACTTTTTATTGTTGTACCTAAGCCAACATAATTTTATGTTGGCTTAGGTTGTACTTACTTTTGCAATGTTGGTTAACCGAGTTTATTTTTGTACTTGATTTTATTTGTATCCATGACGTTACTTGTTATATTTCCTTCCTATGCACCGTTTTCTGAAAAAAATGAATATAGGGCTCCACTTTCAACAAGATAGCCAAAAGGAAGATCGACTGATATTTTTGCTAGCATTAATACTTGCTGCTTCTGTTTTCATACTGATAGGTTTTGATTAATATCGTTAGACATTGCCTTTTTTTTTGTTGTTCGGTTTTATAGGACCGTGTATAAATAAATGTTCAAATAATACGGGCAGAGATAATGTTTGCCAGCTTTCAAAGTTGCAAAAATAATGTTTTTATGTATACCACCAATACGCAGGCAGGAGTATGTGAAAGAAACTGTTAATTCTTAGGTTAGCGAAAACAAAAACCACCATATATTCATTTCACACCAATCTTGACTCGTGGTGACAAAAGTAAGGAACGTACAAACAAAACAATCGGGAGATGCTTTTTATACATAAACATAGCCGCTCAGTTGAAATGATTCGCGTGCTTTTGATTAACTGCGTCGACTTAAGAAATGGCTAACCTAATCAAAACCTCTTCCCCCCAAGGGCCATCTTCCGTTCGCAGTCGAAACTCCAAATCCATCTCCGTGGGTTGCGTGGGCTCTGTAAATCGGTGTGTTCTCAAAAATAAACGAATTAGCATGGAGAAATTGAAACGAAACATGCACAACGATTCCACGCCCGTTAGCTCACTGAGTATTTATTTGCTGGCTGCGTGTACAGTCATCGTTGGTTGATATGTATCTAAAACGAAACATCCACAAATTCGTAGATAAGCATGGCACATCGTAGTAAACTAAAACGTTTACAAATTAAAACGGTACCAAAAATTGGGCTAAAACTCCTTCGCGTGATTCGACCCCACACACAAGGAAGAAATAAGTAGGAAATAATCAACCGAAAACCTACGCAAGCACGTCGACTAGCCACGCCATGTGGTCGATCGACGACCGACCGACCGACCGACCGACGCCATCCAGCCCGTACCGAGGAGGAGGCAGTAGTGACGGACAAAAAAGAAACGCTAATTAGAATGCCAAAGGGAATGGAACGTTCGTTGTGGATCTAGCTACCACAGAGCTACGATACAGATGGTTTAACACGACCACGAGTTCGATCGTCGAGTAGGATTCCTCGGCAAACATGACGAAAGCGATCCATCGAGCCATTCCAAGTTGGGGCCGAGAAACGGCATCGACGCGGCGCGAGATGGAACAACGCGACACGTCTCGAAAGCGTTTCGAGGCACAAAGCCATCGTCCGCCGGTCACGTTTTCGACGGAAGGGGAACAAAGTACAATGATCGCATTGGCGCGTCGTTTTGGAGCTCCCAATCAAAAGGGAACGAGTCAAAAATAAAGTCATCCCTTTTAGTACCCAGAGTCTTCCACATGCGCTGCTGTTTGTTGGGTGGGTGGGTTGGTTAGTTGATTGGTTTGCGTTTGCCCAATCCAATCCAATGGCCGAGAGGATACGTAATAGGAACATCGGCTCCATCAGCTCCACGATCGTTACGAGGGGTTATCACAGTTTGAGTGGCGCGTTTCCGTTCGCCCGCTCTTGTCGTCCCAACCGAACGTCCGTTCGGAAGCGAGTTGCGGCGCTTCCTCGACGTCGTCGTCGTCGCTCTTGTGAGCGAACCAGCTGCGGCTCGTGGCTTCGGCAAGCGACGTGCGAGAGAAGCGTGGGGGTTACAGCACCTGAAACTTCCACGTGGACTTGTCGCCGTACTCGAGACAATCGGCCGACATGGCTGGACCGAGGCCGCCGTTAACGTGGGCCATCCGCGAGTTGAGCGACTGCGGCGGCGTCATCACGTGAGACGTCATGGGCGCCGTGCTCATGGGGTTCATCACGTTTGCCGCGGCGGCTGCAGCGGCGGCCGCTGCAGCAGCCATGGGCGGCGAAAGGTATTCCATGTTACCGTAGTACGACATGGGGGCGTACGAAGAGGGCGTTTGGGCCGCGTAACAGCTCGTCTGGGCGCCGCCGCCGCTCGAGCCCCCCATGGGGTAAGGCGCAGCCGGCGCTCGCTGCATGCAACTGCTGCTGACACCGTTCGCTGCTGCTGCGGCTGCTGCTGCTGCACTACTGCTGCTGATGCTGCTGCTGCTGCTACTGCTACTGCTGCTCACTAGCTCGCCCATCGGTCCGATCGACGCCGGACTCCAGATGCTGTTGAAGGCGGCGGCGTTGTTGGCCACCGAGGGTGGTGTCAGGCCCACGGCAACCGTGGGAGTCGACACTGGCGGCTTGTACGGCGATTCCCGACTCGATGGCGGGCTCGTGCTCGTGGCGGGCGGGGGTTGAGGCGATTTGCTTTTCTTGGGCCGACTCTTGGCGTGGCCACCGTTGGCTTGCTGCTGCTGCTGTTGACGACACTTGGCACGGCGGTTTTTGAACCACACCTGACCGCGAGGGAAAAGAGAAAACGTATCGATTATTACTTCGAAAGACCGAGCGGATAAATTCATCTCTTTCCGAGCCGAAGATAACCCAATAGTGAAATGAAATAAAATTTATTTTCAAACTAGCTTCATGGTTTTATTACATCTTATTAAGTCCTCAAATTTTTTGTTCTCAAAGTCCTGACTTTGTTGTTTTTTTTTATCGGCTTGTTTTATAAAAATGCCTTTGTTTGTTTTTTGTATCTCTGTTTTATTCATATTAAGTGTATTTTATTTGTAAATAAGGCCTTTTCATAGTTTGTACTTCACCCTACTACTGTCCTGTCTCTCTGGGATGTAAAATAAATCATATCGCTCATTTGTATTATGTATTAATTTTTGGTAGATTGTTATGCCAAGTTTAAACACGAATGCCTAATTCAAGGTTGGTTATAAAAAAGAGTGTTTTTTTATATGATATAGATTGTCTCATGACAGATGGTATTTATTATTTACTTTTCTAAATTGTACAATTTCTGTTCGAATGCATCAAGCCTTGTGTTTTGTTTCGTGATGTTTGAACGAACTAAACTAAACTAAACATCAGATAGATTTATTTTTTCATCCCTTTTTATCTTTGTTGCATTATATTTTTCTTGTTCTAATGAATTGTTATATTAACACTTAAGTTGTATCAATTAGTAGATGGCTATGGTTTTGGTCATCTGTCTGATTTTTGTGCGATTTCTCTAGTATTGTGTCAATTCAGTGTTATTGTCTTCTGTCGGTTCTAATTTATTATTTGTTTATCTCACATATGATCGTTTGTTAGCCTTAATTTTGTTTTGCTTTCTATGTATTATGTTTTGGTTTTTTGGTCCTTTGGACTGTATCATAATAAATAAATAAATAAATAAATAAATAAATAAATAAATAAAAATGTCACCTGAACCCTAGATTCAGGCAAGTTGATCTTGAGGGCCACTTCTTCCCGCATGAAAATGTCCGGGTACCTCGTCTTGCCAAACAGCGCTTCCAACACGTCCAACTGGGCCCGTGTGAACGTCGTTCTTTCCCGCCTCTGTTTACGAGGGTTGGCAGCTGCTGAAACAAAAAACAACGGAAACACTTATGCGTGTGCTCGAGGAACGAAGCGTGCGCCTGCCAATTCGAATCTTTTTGAGAATCACCGTCAAAGAGTAGAATCAATCCTATCCTCGAGACGAGTCAAAATCAACACGTTACACGAGCTACACCCGCCCTGCCGTTCGGAGGTATTTTTCGACAGAAATGAACGCTAATTTGGAAAAACCGCATCCGCGTTGCGTTATTGGTCACGCGATGCATCGATTGGCGGTTTTGATTTTCAAACCATCGTAGGCTACCCGTCAATCGAAGATGACGGGATTCAACGACTATACGTAACAAGAGATTTGTCATCCCTAAAAATCAATTTTGTTCATTTAATGAAGTTTTATAAGCCCATAGTTTCTTAAATTGTATTATGATTGTTTTGCTCGAATAATAATGTATATTGATTCATTCTGTACGTTATGTTGATCCCGTTAATTATTTCACTCACGTATGTATGTTGTTATTATTATTATTGATAGAATTATCAATTCGAATCGAGGGGATCATTCACTGACATAAGACACACAAGTGTATAAATCAAACATCTCACTCACGTTTCATGATGGATGCAAACAAAAATAATGTTATTTGCTGCTTACGTTATACCTACAACACGAATTCTCAGTGTGCAACGTTATTTTATTTATTTATTTATTTCAGGTAGCAGTCTAAATGACTATTTGTTATTAAAATACATACGTATAGGACATATAAAACAGAATTTACAAAAAACTAATTAAACAGAATTAGAGCAAGTGAGAACAAAAAAGTTACGATTCATATCATCATTATTTTTTACCAAGTCGAGTATCGTATCTTCTCGCCAGAAATGAAGATTGCAATTCTCTTCTGTCACCTTTAGATCCCTGAATATTCCTTTAGTCGATTCATTAGTAATGAATGACCTGATGTTATTCGTTCGTTCACTAAAAGTAACTTCTTTGTTGTTGTTTATTGCAGTTAAAATAACCAATATATGTACAAAAGAAGCTAAACTAATAAACTATGGGGATACAGTTTGCTGCCAAATTCTTTCAGGATCTTATTATCTAGTCGTGTATAATTAGTTGATGCATATTTACGAAAGAAATTTGAAAGGTAAAGCATTCCAACTATGATAATTATTATATGGATATTTTTAAAAGTAACTTCTTTTACCGTTATCATACTGGTATCTATCTTGTTGAATCCGATATTTGTTATTATAGGCCTACTTAGTTTTTCTTGTTGGTGGTTTTTGTTCTTTTTTTAAGTGTTGTGTTTCTTTACTTCAGCTTATTTCATCGTGATAAAATTTACGCTGTCAATTTTAAAGCTTCCTTTTATCATCGCTGTCGTCATTGAATCTTTTGTCCGGTTGAGATGCTGAAGAAATCTAACTAACTATCCATTCGTCAAAGGTAATAATTAATTAATTAGTTAACCAACCCAACAACGCACTTTTCTAGTTTCATGGGTGGGGGCGTAGATTTTGCTACCTCACCCACACGTGCAACATGTCTGCAGCTATTTAGGGCTACGGTCGCCCCCCTCCTTGTGCGTTCCCCTCTTTTTTCTCAATCTGCCCATCATCCTGCTGCGTTTGTTCGAGTTTCCCGATGGACTAATTTCTGCCACCATTCACAAGGTCACACCACCATAGGTGATTTCCTGCTGCTTGGTGGTCGGGACAACAAAAGAACCTTCATCGTTTTCGTTAGCATTCTACACTCTACAAATAGTCACTCTTTAAAACGGCTCCTTGCATCCACGTTGTCTGATTTTTATTTAACAGTCGTGAACTTGTCGTAGCTACTGGTATCTGATCACTTCAATCTTTCTCGGATGGATTCGGTGCTAAGTTCTACCCGATCAAATAAATAGAGGTCACTCGTGTGATGTTATATATAATTGGCAAACTATGTACAGTGGAACTCCGCTATTCGTACACAATTTGTTCCAGTAAGCTGTTCCAATCGCGATTTGTACAAATGACGAATCAATTTTTCCCGAGAAATAATGTTAATTAGACTACTACGTTCTACACCCCTGATGATTGTTTATAGTATTACAGCCTTGCTGCAGTACCGGTACTTAATGCATAAAAACTATATATAACCAATCAATACACTGTAACAATATATTGTAAATGTATTCATGATGGCATGAATGGAAGGTGGAGAGGAGGAGGAGGAGGAATCTTATTGAACTGGAAGGGTGGTCAGGTCACTGTCCATAAAAACATCAGATGAGATCACCCTTCATTCAGGTGTTCTTTCTCTTCCTTTGCACTATAATAGCTATAGAAGATACTCGGGCTATGCACGAATTCCGAAGCAACGAGTCGAATTTAGTGGGACGAATACCGAGTTGTATGATAAAGGGTTCAACGAATAGCGCGGTTCCACTGTAGTTAGTATACGTGTATGTTATTGAAATATTCAAAAGTTAATAATCGTTTATTTATAAATTGCCTGTTTTTCTGCCGGACCCTAGAAAAGTGGACAAGTGGTTCACTCACCAATTCTCCACTTTTATACTGCCATTCTTACTAAACGTTTTCCCGAAACCAGTCTACGTTTGTGTAATTTACCTTTGTACCGTATTTTTAATATGTTCTTCCGAAAATGTGTTCTTAAGATCGTTTGTTTTTCACGATCCGCTACTAATCTTTTCGCTGTTTTTTTTTTACATTCCATACCAACAAACAATGTAGACTTAATATATAATAACATTAATAACAGAACATGTGAAATGTGTTTAAATAAAAAAAATTTGAAATGTAAACAATGCGATTGACAGTTGTGATGATTGCAGTCAAAACTTTTTCGTTTGATATACGGTGGTAAATTGTTCCAATTTTTTATAGTGTTGTAAGGATAACGTTCACATTTTGCTGAGTTGTTTCATTTTTTGGTTGTTACTTATTTCTTTATGTATTTGATTCTAAGAATTGTGTAAAACCCAAAAAAGTGTACGTCTCAAAATATTCCAATAGAACGTGTTCAACTCTTGTATTTTTCTTTCCGGTACCGGAGCAGGGACGTCGAATTGAAGTGACTTTAGCTCGGAGCCGCCATACCAAAGTGATCCTACCGTACGTTAGCCTACTACTATAAACATAACAGCAAGACTTTGTTACCTGGATAGCCGACCGTGGGATGGAGCAAATCAACTCCTGGTCCTGACAGACCGAGCCCGTTGACGGAATACGGTGACGACTTGAGGTGATGGTGGTGGTGGTGATAGGCGGCCGCCATGGGACTGGGACTGGACGTGGTCTGCACGTGACATGACGCCGCTGTCGGCCCAAAAGCAGCCGCTGCCGCTGCCGCCGCCGCCGCACTCGGCGGAAAAGCCAGCGTGACCGACGACGACGACGACGACGATCCCGACGACACGTCCTCCGAAAACGGTCGAGAGCTGTCGGATTCAACGAGAAAAAAACAACAATTAGCATCAATACTCTTGAAGCGATAAAATTCAACCGCATCGACGTCGTTTAAGCTCATAAACACACGTAGAGACCAGACCGATCGATGAGAGTAGTGTCAGTCTTCCTAGTCGCATGGTTATTCCCTTGAAATGTATATAGGACTACACGACCGATTAGAGTCCATTAGACAAATGGTACTAAAAACGTCTTATCTGATTATCTTTGTGCCCCACGGTGACGGTAGGTTAGGTTAGGTTAGGTTAGATCAGACACAGCTTGGTTTCGGCGTCGATGCATGCATTGGCACACCAAAACATGGCTCGTTTAGAAATCACTGTAACCATCGACAATGATTGCTGCTATGATATAGATAAGCTCCTTTTTGAGCACATACGTTTTTGAATGTTTGCAAAAAATATGGATCTTTAAATTTATTGGTCCTTAGTCAACCGTAATAATAAAGTGTAACAATAATAACTGTGAAATGCAACATTGCAATAGAGTTTGTACAGTACACTCTCTGTGTTAAAATATATTTTTTTGTTTTGTTTTGATTTTTGCTTTAATCTTAATTTAAACATGTTTTTGTTTGTTTTTATTTCCCAGTCGGATAGACCACAATATTACAGAAAATACAAATTTTCCACAATAGATATCAACGTAAAAAATCTGTTAAATCACTAGATGTCAAAAAATTTAGATGTTTACAACTGTTTATTGATTGATCCTTTTGTATTGTTATCTTTGTTTGTGTCATATGCCTCGATCCACTAGGATTGATTTTAGTAAAAATAAGAAAAATAAATAATAAGGATAACAAAATATATTATTGATAAAAAAAAAAGGAATACAATGTATAAAACAGAGTTACAAACTATTATTGACATACGAATAAATTTGCTCCTTAATACGTTTTTTTTTTAGTAGCAGTCATTTGGTTGGCTCCAATACATTTTCTAAGTCTACAAAAAAGAATTGTAGAAACGAAGCAAGTAGTATTACTTTTTATTTTTGTGGTATATTTCTTATATGGAAAGTCTTAGGACTGTTTTGTGTATTAATTTGTTCCAATTTAAAATGTTGAACATTAAACAAAATAAAATAAAATAACTTAAATAAAATAGTAATAATAAATTTAAATAACTCGTTTCAAAGATACATTGTGTCGAAAAATGTCCAGCTTGAGTTCGACTCGGTAGAGCAATACCACACGCAGCTAGCCGTATGCGCGATACCTATCACTAACCATACATGTACGGTATACGGCACTTTCGCAGAAGGTCTTTTCGCAACGGAACTTTGGCAACTGGGAATTCTCGCAACTTAGGTTAGGTTAGGTTAGGTTGGGAATTTAGTTGCAAGAATTCCCAGTTGCAAAAATTCAAGTTGCCAAAGATCCGTTGCGAAAAGGCCTTCTGCGAAAGTGCCGTGAACC
>JAQIWH010006651.1:0-12550 GCA_034695005.1 Cryptops parisi
TTACTTTGACATGAAAATACCCCCAAAAATCTTGTAAATATGCAATAAAACATAAAAATCACAGAAATATGCATTTATTAGAAAAGTGACTGAAAGATGCATCGATTTGAAAAAGTAACCAAAATATGCAATTGCATGTGCATCTATGCAAATGCATAAACATCCGGGCCCTAATTATAAATATGACTTATAATACAGTCGACCCTTGTTTTACCGCCCTCGAAAGACCGCCACCCTCGCTTATCGCCACTAAAGAGTAAGAACCAATGTATCTTTCCACACATTAATCCGCCCTCTTTAAACCTCCACCCTCGTTTATCGCCACACTTTTGTTCAGTACCAAGGGTGGCGGTTTAACGAGGTTCGACTGTACATTATAGTTATTACAAACGAATTTTTTTATGGTTGTAAAAAGCTGTGAATTGCACATTCAAATATACCTAACTTGCCAATTTGCAGAATCAAATATATTGTTATAGCTTGCAGAGCTTTCTTTTTATCACGATTTAATTTGTTTATAGTACAGGGTTATTCAAAAGTAGTGGTGCAAAAGTAAAATTGATTCATTCATAAATTAATTGCCATTTACAAAAGGTCATAACAGGAATGAACATAATAAGCTTCACATGCATATCACAAATGCTCGATGTTGGTGACACGGCAGATGTCAGTGTGAGATATTCTGTATGATATTTTAAGATCATTGTACGATGCCGAGTTATGTGGATGGTGCCTAAATTCCTGTAATCTTTTTTGTCAGCCAGTGTTCCCTGTACGCATAGATGCAACCCTGTCTTCACTACTCATCCAAGAGACAGGATTCCCCAGGGCAGTGTTTGACGTGTTGAATTGTTTGCAGTGACAGTGAATTCCATTGCCAAACAATTACTTGTCCCGGTCACTGCCTCTCTTTTTGTTGAGCTAGTCATCTTCTGTCGTTCATGTCATCTATTGGTGGCAGAGCGACAGTTACAGCTTACTATCAGTCGTTTTGTAGAGGAATGGTCTAGAGCAGTGGCCTCCAAAGTGGAGTGCGCGCACCCTTAGGGGTGCGCAAGCAATAGAAGATTTCTTATAAACTCTTGTTACAAAGAGTTTATTTGTTATAAACTCTTATGAAGATTTGTTATAAACTCTAATCACTTATAAACTATTGTTACATATATCAGGGGATGCGTAGCGTTGGTCTTACTAATATAAGGGTGCGCGTTCAAAAAAAAGTTTGGAGACCACTGGTCTAGAGCCACAGGGTTTCATTTCTCTTCGGAGAAGACAAGATGTATGTCTATTTCAGTTGCTTGTGTCGTGACAAATTACAAATTTTAATTACAGTACAGGTTGACACACGTGTCAAAGTAAACTAAATCTGTACACTCTAGCCCTAGCCCTCTTTTATTTTCTTAAAATGAATTAGAATTTTATAACAGAATTTTTTTAACCACTTTTTGGGTGCCCAGGTTCAGAATGAGCATTTTGAGGAGAGCCCAGGCCTTATTTCAGGGCCCCCTTCGTACTGGGCCCTGTGCCTGTGCACCTGTTGCACCTGCCCAGATCCGGCCCTGCTTAAGGGCATTCTAAACAGGCCCTGTGATAAGCATGTGCATGGAGAGCTTCCATTCCACCATCTCCTGGAAGCCACAACATGCTTATGGCACATCTTTATGTCACCCCTGACAATTCGGCATACCAGTGTGTTTTATCCATCTGACATGCAGCTGTATTCTTGCAGTCAGGGTCACTCGCCTGTTGGGTGTTCTTGCTGCGGAATCCTTCCATCCCGATGTATTGCCTCCAGTACTCTCTTTTCGGCCGTCTTATCCTCCATGGAGGCTTTCACCAATTCTATTTGTCATGGACTTAAGCCATTTGCAGAGGGATTTCACCTGCCCTGCGGAGTACATTGGGTGTTTTGAACAGATCCCTCATCACCATTGCTGCTTTGAGATAGTCTATAGGATGATTCGAAAGATGGGGGCAGGGTAGTTTTTAGATGTGTCTCACCTTTTCACTACCAGTGGGCATGTTCAATCTTAGTACAGTGTGTTTTCGGCTGAACTTTTTGCTATTGCAAGGGCATTGTCATTTTGCCTCCAACCAACCCTGCTGGTCGGTTTTTGTTCCAACTCTCTGAGGAGGTTGTAGGGTTTCCCATATGACAAGCCTTCGGGTAGTTGGTGCCCCTATCAAAACCAAATACCTACCTTACAGGATTTCTATTCTCGACTTCTGCTGGTTTTACTTATTCATGGACTTGTTCCTCTTGTGGAATTGGGCAAGTCTGATGTTTTTGTATGGGTGCCAGGCAGTGTCAGAAAAAGGCCTTCCAGGGCTTTAAACCCATGATGTTTTGTTGCCCCCCTCCCCTTACAGCATGTGCAACTTCACAAAAAGACATTATGCAAAACGTATAAGTAATAGTTTTAGGGTTCCGTTCCGTCCCTTCTGTAGGAACCCTATTGCTTTCATTTTTGTTGAAATGATGTGTTAGACCCTTGTAGTTCCTAAAAACCTGTCAACTTGAAATGTTCATATCTTTATTAACACCCCATTTTGTAGCAGGCCTCAGGCTAGTGACTAGACTAAAGAGAGTTTTTTGATATCACTGTTATAATTATGGTGCTCTTGTTGGCTTGGTGCCCTAAGCCCAGGCTTAGAGAGCCAAATGGTTAATCTGGCACTGGTGTCAGGCCATATCAGCATCCTAGGTAATGAACTGGTGGATGCAGTGACCAAAGCAGGACTTCACAAGCCCTATTTCGCAGGCGAAGTTGCATCATCAAACCTTCAAGTCTGGTAAAAATGTGAGCTTTTAAGGCTGAATGGGACACGGTGAACAACAAGTTGTGCGCTATAAATGACACGGTCAGAGTATATTTTGTCTGTAGTTGTATGAGTAGATCATGCAACTTATTTTGTAGAGGTTCATCAAGGATGCTGTTACCCCTTCTGCTCCTCTGCCCCCATTGTCACAGCAACTGGTTACTGAAACAATGCATCTCCAATGCCTTGGCATTGATAACTGTGGATTTGCTATGACTGGTCTCGACAGAAAATTTTGTAATTTTGGACAGACCAAATCAACAACTGGCAATTATTATGGGAGAGATACTGTGTGTCAAATAAGTTCAAAACACATCAGATATAATTAAACATAAATTTTATTTTGCAATCTTTCACAGGTGGGCAAGATTGCCCACTTGTTCTTTCAAATCAATGTCATTCATGTTCTGTTGATCTGTCATTTTTGAACAATCATGTTCTATTGACAACATGGACAACCCAACAATGTGCTCTGATGACACTGTTGAGTGAATGTGTGATTTTATTTTTAACATTTTTAATTAACTTACTCTGAGTTGAAATGGTTCAACCTTCTTGGTTGAACCAAAGCTTGATTTGGTTTGTTGAGCTCTTTTTTTAGTAGGTTCCCAGTGACCAACAGAGCTGAAATTTTGAACATATGCTGGGGTTGTGGTACATTTTGTCGTATTAGATTTAACCTGGTCGAACTCCTGTCGATCCTGAGATTGTGTCACATGAAGGGTACCTTTTCCTCGAAGAGTGTTGCTCACAATATAATTACATTTCAAACCACAAAGCCAGTGGCTCCCAATCTTTTTTTGCTGGTGACCTTAAAATTTTTAAACACATGTATATGGCGACCCAATATTGTCTACAATTTATTGTTTTTATGCAGAACAGTATGTTCATGGGTGACACATTTACAAATCATGGTAGTCTTGCTCTGTACCTATGAAATTCTTGATTTAAAGTACTACAGATTCAGTGAAATACTATTTATACTTTCAGAATGTATCACAATTCATTGTGAAGTCAGCAACAAAGCTACTGCAAAGCAAACACAATTTACCAAAGATGTAATGCTTTTACCTGGGGGTAGACTGAAAATGCAAACTCTTTTGGACACATTCAACGTTCGGTGTCCAGAAATATTCAGTGGTAAGTGAACTTCATACTTTTTCTCTGATTTTAAAGGCTCATCCAGACATCATCCCTACATGTAAAACAAAATACTCCTTTATTAAGTGATCATCTCCCACAATGACCACTTTTGGCTTGTGTATTAACATCCTCCATTTAGCGATCAACTCTCAGAACGACCACTTTTTCAAGAAACCGTGGCTTTAGAGAGGCTACACTGTGCAATCATGAATCACTGCACGTGGTTTTAAAAATCTGTTGTTCTTTCACATTTAAATTCGTGGACACGTTTTTCATCCTTTCAATGTCTTCTATTACATTTGGCGGTCAACAAACAACTTGGCCCATAATGTTGTTTTCTCTATAGTCGTGGTGTGCATGCAGTCAATGACTACCCATTTACTAATTGACGTACTGTAACTGTATGACCCTTCCATGTTCCATGGCACCCTTGGTTGATTAGTTGTTCACGAAAACCTGTGTAGATGTGACCATCACCGCATTATCATTCATTTACATCATAGTGGTGTAAAAAATACTCCCATGCGGCCAGGTCACTTGGTAATTGTGGTAGGCTGACTAGAATCATTGCACCAAATTGGAAATCAAGAACTACTGTATGTATACTAAATATTAACATTTAGAATTATAAAACTTTTTTAAATCATTCATTTTGAATTAAACTTCAAAATCGAGAGGACAGTCCAGTCGTCAAGATTTTCTGCCTCCCCCCCTCCATGGTACAATCCAACTGCTTGCCAAAAATCAGTGTTCCTGAAAAAGTTGACCAACGCTCTAAGCTCCTTAGGCGCTTATAAGATAGCTTGTCAGATCCATCATTCAACACGTTTACTTTGGGCAGGGTGCAAACGTGGTAACATTCTGGAAACATGTTTCTGGTAAAGAATCCCCCTAAGATAGAAATATTTTGTGGCAAGTTCATGAGTGCTCTGCCTTAGGAGTTAGGATGCAAAAAATAAGTTACCTAATGGTTTTTTAAGCACGAGGTAATGAAGAAAACCTATAAATCTTAATTTCATTGATAATTTTATTTTAAAAATGTAAAAAAAAAAAATCTTTTCTTTGTTGTGAAAATGTATTATTTATGTATACAAATTGGTTTCTGAAAGTCCAACAAGAAAAAACGCTAGACCAAAGCTTGTGTATACTCTTCTGTCGAATGGTATGAACACTAGCCATTTTCAGATGCGTATGTATATTTTTATTGTACATAAAACGTTTTGTATAGCTTATATTTTCATTATCAAAATTAAAACATTCAATTGATGACATCTTATTGTAGTCACAATAATGAAACACTAAAATTTTCTTTTACAGGAACAAAATTCATTGTCATTTCACATGAAGATGATGGATGTCTTCCAATAAGGTTCCACAATGGTGAAAAAGTGTGGATACGAGCACAAGCAAATTATGATTTGATTTCTGAATAAAAAAGACATTTAAAGATTTTTTTCCCCCAATCTAAAAATATGAACAAAACAACTGAAATCCAAGACTACCACACCACATGAACATCATCATCAAGGTTGAGTTAGTGACAGTCTGTTGCAAAGTTTTCTTGTCAAGTTACAGAATGGAACACAATCAACATTGCTTGCCACCATATTTAGAAGTTGTCTTGGAATCTATTATGGCCAAGTAATTCTGTCATGTTTTATTTTCTGTGATGAACTTGTGATATCTGTTGAACCCTGCAGTATATAAAAAAAAAGAAGTCTGAAACTATACAATTTTAATCTTTAATGTTTTTATATAATAAATCAAAAAATAGAAAACTGGAACTATGGGAATTACTTTCTTGGCTCATATTCTTGACATCAATCTGCCAATATGAAAAGGTCCTAAGATCCATTAATGATTAGTTTGAACTTATGTTCTCTTTAGTATAGGCTATATTTTACATTAAGCTCAAAACTGGGTGGCAAGAATAAAAGGCTCTGTAATATGATGAACTCATGGTTTCACATAAGGATCTTTTATGAGGGTAGGTGAAAGGTTTTGCCTCCTATGCGATTTCAATTATGTGCTAGATAAAAAACAGAACTCTCATGTCTGGTGAAAGCTTGGAATGTCCTACCAGAGGGTGTCGTTACTTTTCCACGTAGTTGCCATCCCGGTCCACACACACGTGCCAACGTTGCGCGTGTTGTTACATCCCATCAGGGAAGTAACTGAGCATCTTCTCCCTGAACCAACGACTCGGACCCGCTTGCACGTCCACATCACTGGTGTAAAGGTGACCATTCAAGTGTACTGTCAGCTTCGGAAAAAGTTGCAAGGTGCTAGTTCTGGGTGTAGATGTGGTAAAAATCATGTTAAATTTGAGAGGCTGCAAAGGATCCTGCATTTTTTACTAGTGTGGAAAATTGTCATGTTGAAGAATGACAGGACACCGAACAGCCCAAATCTTTCGGAGCTGAAAGAACAACAATGTTTACCATTACCAGTGAAATGGAGGTGTATGCTGACGCAAATCGTTAGTTCAGGAAGAATCTGCCCAATTTCTTTCCAGACGCGATGCAATGACATGCCCAAAATTGCGAGTACAGTATGCGTGGATCAGAATGGCGACTACATGAAAAAGTAATGACACCCTCTGGTGGAACATTCCAAGCTTTCACCAGACATAAGTTCTGGTTAGTATCTTGCTATTGATACCATTGTGCAGAAGGCAAAACTTTTCAAAGCACCCTTGTAAAATTGGTCAACTTCTGAATTACCTCAATTCCACTTGAGAGTGTAGAAAGTTCATTTGTGTCATTTGAGCTTGATGAAGTCCGTTTTAAGTTCAATTTTCTTGATTTAGATGCAAAATCAACATTTATAGGTTGATGATTTGTATGGTGTTCTTTTTTAATGGCAGTACCATTATTTGCATGCACCAAGTTGCAGTGTGATGAATGAGGAGAATGTAGTAAACTGATCTTCTGTCGCTTCGATGATTGGTCATGGGTGCTGGAAACATTGAAAAACCACGTATTAATATTTAAGAAAATTTTTTGGTACAACATCCAAACAGTTAACTAACAGGTTTACACTCGTAACCCAACGATATGAGAGTTTTCGCTAGTCTACAGGAAGATCTATCACATTAAACAAGTAATGCATACCTATCCAATTTTCTCTTTAGCGATTCTCGCTTCAGCGTCATTCTTCTCCCACTTCGGTTATCACGACACTGTCTTTGGGGTCGAGGAGTTATGTGATTACAAAACAGTTCTTTGAGTTGTTCGGTGGATAGCTGATGGAAACTAGAATGATTTATTCTTTTCTGTAACCAAAAAAAAAGTAACTAAAATCAGATCAGATGCCGCATAAATATAAACAGATGACATTGAGCGGAACAATCAATATTAATTATTGTACTGTGACTAGAATACAACTTTACACCACATCCCAACTATATTAATGCAGAGTTTTGGGGGGGCTTTTTGACCAGCATTCTAAACTACAACCAATGCCTAAAAAACTTTTTCCCAACGATGATGTCAGCAGGGACTTTTTGATATAACCATCGTACATACCTGTTGCAAAATGCTTATCAATGATTCCTTGTTTAACATTTCTGGAAACAAATGCTCGACAGCGTCGTCGTCATCATCGAAACTTTGCTTTTCGGAAGCCATTGCCATTCCTAATAATGTCCCTTTTTCTTTTTGCAGTGATTAGTTTTTTTTTGGTCTTTTCCTTATCTTATGTAAAAGAAATTAAAATAAAAAAACTAGTTGTATTGTGACAAACAATGATAGATCAGTTAAAAAAATGATGCGACTGTACACATTTTTCACGTGGTCATATATATTTACATGATATTTACAACTAATTAGCGTTGCGCATCGATATCGATACTATCGAGAATTTCTTTCTATCGATTGAATAAATAACTTGGTTGATTGACCAATCAGAGATCTCTATTTTTGTTGAAAATTGGTGAAAATGCGCATTCGCGTTGAACTCTTTTAGCGCTTATAGCGCGAAAACCGTCCAAAGCTAGTCGAGATAACGTTTATAGGATCTATGTAAGTTACAAGAGTTATCGACTATCTTTGGACGGTTTTAGCGCTACTATACTTTCGCGTTGCCAGCAGCCAGCCAGGGAAAAGTATTGTCAAAACCAAAAGTGTCAAAGCTCACTTTAATTTGTAATAAAATTGAATAACGACATCTTCTACACACGGGCATTTTAAATGACTTGTTTTCAAAAAACTGTTTTTTTAAACCTTTTTTTGTTGATATTATTGAAAGTAGAATAACGTATCATTTCTCATTGTGGACACGAAAAAAATTTTTAGGTACTCATTCAAACTCAAAAAGAAGAAAAATCGTGGTTGTTTACACTTTTGTTGTTATGGTTACTCAGGTCATAATGCTCTGAGAAACAAGGAAGAGGAATGGGCATTAATAAAGTTTGTGCGACTTTTTCAAACTTGTGTTAGCAGGGAAATAATTGATTATGGTTATGGATGCATTGTTAAAGTTTGGATAAATTAAAAAAAAAAGAAATCGATAATTGTACACCACACGTGTACATTTCTCGACTCAAAAACGGGGTTTCACGCTGGAACTAGTCTTAATTTATAGCTTCTCAGAGAAGTTGACAGAATCTATATTTCAGTGGCTCCTCCCACATTAATTAAGAAAAGAAGCCCCGTGTGATGGTATTAACTATTAGTTAACAAGAAGTGGAAATAAACGTGTAATATCATAGACTTGAATGCGCATGAGCATGTGGGCGGGGAAATCCATCCTGTTATCATCGTTTCAGGATGTGACATGACCATCAACAGTTTTATTTTTTTTTTAATGTTACGTGGGATGCTAAGCCAGGTAAACACTGGATCTTGTTACATCGAAACATGTCTGGTCGTGAAGCTTTTACCAGGTAAGAAACATAAAAGAGCTGAACTTTGATCAGTATTTATGGTTTACACTTATAGAACAATTACTACTCATATTTGTGCCACGTTGCAACGTTGTTGGGATTCATTTAATCGAATACCTCTCACGCTTTCTCATTTTTGTATTTAAATGTTTTCTTTGAATGATACATTTTCAACGTTTTACAGCTGGTCCTTGCGTAGTCAAGTTGACATGAATGCTGTTGCCACGCAGTGGAACTGTTCCAGATAACATACTTCTCTACTACATGACAGCAACTCCAGCTGAAAGTAAGTCGACGTTTTGTTTACATTGGTGGAATTTGTGTATTTACTTGTACATAGATCTTTGCTTGAAATAAGAATTGAGTGCCCTGTGATTCAATGAAAATTGTTGGTTACACTAAGGTATATAGGTAACATGTCAGATTTGGATGAAAACTATATCTTTGAGCTTCTTATTTTGTGGAAAAAAATAGTATATGCATCTGCACCCGCGGAAATGCGATCGAAATTTCGATTTAAGCTATTACATTTGGGCTAGTTAGACCTACAGCTCACGCCGGGTGGTGCTTGTGTAAGAAAAGGTTTGGTTAGGGAAGGCCAATCAGAAACGCATAATAGCAAAATATTTTTTTCCGTGCATGCAGATCTATATATTATTTTTCTCGCAAATAAGAAGATTAAATATATTTAGCTGATATATAATTTTCATCGAAATCCGAGGTGTCACCTATACCGTATAATTTTCAAATTGTTTCGTAATGCAATTGTACCCTATCCAACTCGGTAATTCTAGTGTTTTCGTTGCTAATTTGCGACATGCAACTCTTGTCTATGGATTGGTACGGTATGGTTTGGTTAGTTAAAAAACAAAAAAATAAAAACAACATACTGCAAAGACTTTTGTATGCAAGCTTTAATTTTCGTGAAAATGATGTGTTGGTCAATTTGACCACCTGAAAATTTGATTATTTTATTGATATATCGATTTCTTTTCAATATATCGAAATTCGAAACTATCAAAATTTTGGCTGGGTTAATACTTTCAAAATGGTGGCAACACTGAGTGGTGCCCAATACCAGTCCTTGGCAAAATAAGGTTTTTACGGTACCATACTTTGTACCATTACAAATTGATGACATATTATTCATCCTTCATAGATTTATTCCATACAGTATAAGTTTATACCATACTTCATAAAGGTGACATGAGAATGCAGGGCTTTTTTTTTCTGGTGGTATCATGTCTGGGGTGGTCATGGGGAACCAGGTGGATACAGGGTGGTGGTCATGATCCCTTATCAAAGCTACCTGATAGATATCAACCGACGTAAAATTATTTGTTGGAATTTGGAAAATGTTTGACAAGCTTTGCAAATCCAATCATTTGGAATTTATTTTGTGATTTCTTTATCAACCTAATAAAAATCTAGACTGTTTTGCGCACTGCTATAGCCGACCAATCAGAAATGAATTACGTCATTAGTGAGCAACGTCATGAGCTACGTAGTGCCCGACCAACTGCACCTGAGTGGAAAGAAAGTTCTGGAAGCTTCCAGTATAGGACTTTTTTTACAAGCATGTGCTTTCTCGTCAGCGCCACCGTGTGTGAAAATTCCAAAATAAATACTCTAACTGTAACGAATATTGCGAATAATAACTGGAACGAATATTGTGCAGCAATATGAGTTAAATGAATAAATAACTTTTCCGTCATTTTTGACGGGCTATTTACTAGTAGTTGAAATAATTTATATTTATATGTATTCATAAAAGATGTATTTATATTAATTATGTATTGATAATTCCTTTTATGTGATGTGACGCTCTTCTAACTGGAGGTCTGTATACGTGCCTGGGTATTAGAACCTTTGAAATGGTACTGTGTCACTGTGTGTACTGGCAACTTTTTTTTGAGGTACACCAAAAATGAAGTACAGTAACACCCTGAGTTACGTAACATGCAATTGAAGGCTTGCCAGGAATACGTTGCATGTTTCAAAAATTCAATATTGACATTATTATGGAAAACTGTGCTTCATATATGAGCCTAGCTAGTGCTGTCAATAGACAAACTCATTCCTAACTAAAACATACATATATCAATTTGAAATTGGGCACCTAATATGTGACAATGTGTTGCTGAATACTTCTTTTGTCATTCACTCAAAACTATGAATTGTTACATGCAACGTTATTCCGGGCATGCCTTCAATTTACGTAAATTCAGTTATATAATACATCTCGAAAATTAAAAATATGAAAATTATGAGAATACTAGAGTGCATGAACACATTGGCAGCTTTGCGTAGCTGCATCTTTGACAGTCTTATTCAGTAATAACTTAGTAGATGCATATTTCAGCTTGCTATCTTGCCTCGCACGGTTAGCTTACTCACTTATTTATCACCGATAGTGAATTCAACTTAGTTACATAAAGGTTTATGGCATCACTTATGTGACTCAGGTTGTTACTGTATTGGTTCATTGAATTAGCAGCACTGTATTAGGAGACGATAATAAACTTAATCGGTATTCTAACCAATATCGGTTCGAGTCAAATCTGCAGGAAATGATTGTAATTTAATGTAATTAATTGTAAATAATTACATTGATTAAATTAATGTAAAATTAAACTTTCGTACAATTAACTATATCAGTAAGTACAAATAGGATGCTGGTTTACTTTTGACACATAAATTATTTAGATTTTTGGTGGTAGTGCTCTACTAAACACGAGGAGCAGTCAAAAAGTTCTCGGAAATAAGAGATATTACAACCCACGCAGTGTTGTGATGAGAAGCTCAGCATGTCTGTTGGTCGCCAATGCAATAAATCTGGACAAGTTTTGGCATGCAGCATCGTCACTGTTCTGTTTGAGGTAGACGTGAGTGCTGGTCATTCGGCACAATGTCACAGTTTGACGAGCGTGCGAACATCAAGTTCATGTACAAATTGAGACAACCTGCTGCCGAGCTGGCTTCTTTCTCAGAAACATCGGCACTAGTGATAAGTCATGGAGGCAACTGCCAATATAATATATGGGTACAAAAAGATATACAGGTATAATAATAATAGTCCATAATATAATATTTAACATGATAAATGAATTTGCTTGAT
The DNA here is from genome assembly GCA_034695005.1 of Cryptops parisi. Lineage (NCBI taxonomy): Eukaryota > Metazoa > Arthropoda > Chilopoda > Scolopendromorpha > Cryptopidae > Cryptops > Cryptops parisi. The sequence goes on from JAQIWH010006651.1 coordinate 11,967, forward strand.
TTTGCATTTTTTATCAATTCATGGGTTGGTTGTGGATGGTGCCGGACAGTGATTATCCACACAATTATGATGTTCGATCTTGATCACACTCATAACATAAATCAGTCTTGCAAAGATAGGTAGAGGTAAATGGTACAAACGTTTTCAATGCAATTTCATAAAGCTCTGGGAATCCTGATTTTAATTTGATTCGGAAGGAAGCAAGTCAAAATACCGATGGAATTTTTCAATTCTTTATTATCATCACCTGTCAGGTGGCAGACCAGAGCTGCTTGGTTCGACTTGTAACATTGTATCAGTTGACATGATGTCAATGTACTGACACAATGTCATCGTATCAGTTTTAAAAAACTGATACAATGTCGCTGAATGTCGAACAAACACAATTTAACGTATTGAATAGTCATGGCAGCTGGGCATGCGCAGAAGGAACCGGTTTAATAAGCTAGCAGACGACAATGTTAGGAACAGTTTCGATTTTCAAAAGTAAACACTAGTAAACAAAATATTTATACTATTGCATAATTAAAAACATTGTAAGTAGTTGTATTATGAAATTAGGTTCTTTTAACCGTTAAGTGTTT
>JAQIWH010006652.1:0-12542 GCA_034695005.1 Cryptops parisi
AACCCTGTTCCATCTTTATCATCCTCATCACATCGTTATTTCTGTATTTCTGATTTAAATAAAGTCTGACGGCCAAATGACATAGCTGTAAAAGCCAGTCGGTGCCCTCGTTAAACCCCAAGTACCTACCTAAGCGTGTAACAGTATATGATCGACTCAAACATTTGTACCTATTTGTAATTTTTTGTCTACAAGGGAATTTCTAGAAAACTCAACTAGTTATGACGACCCTTGTCTGTGCTACCGGTAGTCGACGTGAAGTCATGCATACCATATTGTCATAAATACGTGGGGTTATTATTATTTTTTTTACAAAATTAATTTTTAAACATTTTAGTAGTTGTGAAAACTTCTATTGGAGAACGAATAAGTCAGGCTTTTAGTAAAAATATATGGAACGTAATGTAATATTAAAACAAGTACAATAGAGGGAAAAAACTTTGTTTTTTAGTACAATCTTTTGACCTGGCTTGATACTGTGCTTTTGTTTTCAAACCAAATTTTAAAAGTATGTAGGCTTATCTTGTAGAAAAAGGATGTAAAGCTTTAACTTGAAGTGTAAAAAAAAAATGTATGCGAAACAGAAATAAGTTTGATGGACATTTCATATGGTAGATTAGTCAAGCAAAAATAAAATGTAAAACATTTTGTAATGTGTTTTTTCTAGTTCTGTAGGGATTCTCTCTACCCCACATGTTGCTTTTCAGCATTTGTTGTTTTATCTTGTTATAGTTCGGTTATTGTTGACTGTATGATAAAAAAATAAAAATAATTCTTCGTTGTGAAGAGTGACACTGAGCTATTTAGTGAGATTGTATGACGATTGCTTATTGTTGTTATTTTCATGGATCTTCACCTCTAAGTAAATTTGTTGTTTGTTCATGCTGAAGTGAAAGTATTTGATTTCAATGCGCTCGATTACCGATTGATTAAGTCTAATGCATGTCAACCGACAACTTGATACACGATTTTTGCTGATTTCACTTTCCCCACCTGCACGCGCTATTTCACTATTTCAAGCTAATTTTTTGTTTCAGGTTCGAGTTCCATTCTTTGAACACATTTTGAAAAAGTTTGTCATTTATTTCAATGATGCTAAAACGTTACTAACCCGACGAAGGATCTAAATTAAGTTATAAAATGAACTACGTTCGAGGGTCGCCTTAGAAAGCACACAAGGTAGTGTATAATCAAACTTGAAGTGATGTTTAAATATTTCTGTATTAGATTTATTCATTCGGGAAATAGTACGGTATAAGTTACAAGTCAGAGTTCGACAAATTATTTTTAATTTTCACCTTCTGAAGTGTAGTGGTGGTGGTCTGGATGCGCGGAAATGACTTCGAGTTTATTACACGAACGCTGCCGTGGAAGCGTTTGCAAGTTTCCAAGAAAAACGCCATGTATTCCCGACTACCCAACAACGCAGTACATCGATGTATTACGCCAACGTATTAAGTCAACGAATTACGCCAACTCTCCATAAACTGCCGAAACAAACACCGAAGCAAAATCCGATTATTATCTACCGACTACTATAACATCGTGGGAAACCTTTCCAGCTTTGTTAGTCCATGATGTACTACTAGCATAATTATACGTCATGGTTAATTCATACTAAGTTGCGTGAACAATCGAGTCTTGCAGGAATATTCTGTCATCGGGCAAGAGAATTCGTTAAACCATCGACGACGAGCTCCGACAAATACTTTGTACTTTTAGCCGAGGCTACGCGCTTTAACATCAACTAGCCTCTGTTCATAAAGAAAACGAGCCATCAGCTGAAAACCGACGAAGAACCGCGACCCAAAGTAGAGTGAATAACACTATGCGACGAAAATGCCATTCGTCGCTCGTGGGAAAGTGAGAAAGACAACAAAAGTCATGCAGAGATATTCTGACCTCGGCCAGAAGAAGAATTCGTCAAATACTTTGACGAGCACGACAAATACTTTGTACTTTTAGCCGAGGCTACGCGCTTTAACGTGAACTAGCCTCTGTTCTTATGGAAAACAACGAGCCATCAGCTTAAAATCGACGAAGAACCGTGACCTAAAGTAGAGTGAATGACACTATGCGACGGCCAGCGATTTGTCTTTACCTAGAAAATGCCACTTCGTCGCTTGTGGGTAAGTGAGAAAGACTTAGCATCACGAATGTAACGAGGACTAGGGCGTGATGCTTAGCATCAAGAATGTAACAAGGGGGAGAAAAACCAAACTGTAATGGGTTAAATGTCCAAACTGCATGCGAAATGTATGTTGAACGAAAGAACAGTCACACTAGGCAAGCAACCATTGCTCACTGGCTTTGAATTTCCATTAACACCTATATCATGAAACTGAGTTTTATATTATTTATTTATTTATTTATTTTATTTTCTATTCTCTCGTCCCATGGAGACAACGGCAATAAATGATAAAGTACAAATACAACTATATTCAAATGTCAAACAACAATTTTTATCATTTTATAAGAGAAACAATGAAAACAAAACTCAAGGTATAAAGAGAATTAATACAAATTTGTATAAATTTGTGTATGCAAATTTATGCAACCACCATCGGGGCAGGTTAAAGCATTTTTTCTAATTTGGAATAAAAGTTCATTCTAAATAGCAAATGAATTGAATGGAAAACGGTTATAATAATGAGTTGGTAGTTCAGAAGTTGGATTTATTTTAAAGTGTTTCAATGTTCGTATGTTAGGGGATGTAAGAATATAGGCTGATATAAAATGGAAAGAGTGAGAACATTTTTTAATGCTACGAGCAATTTCAAAAAGTCGGTTATAGATAATGAATTGTTGAAAAATAGTCATAATTTGTTTTGTTTTAAGGAATGAGGATATGAAAGCATATGGATTAAGTTTGTATAAGGTGAGGTACGAATTATACGGTTGAATTTATTTATTTCACTATTATTTCCACAATCTTTAAGAACCAATTACATAAGGAAACACTACATTTAGTGTTAAGGAAACACTGAATTTAACTAAATACAGTATAGCAAAATCAAAGAAAATTATTTACATAGTTATGTGAACCGAATGGTTGTGTGAAGGCTTAATAGAATATGTGAAAATTCAATAAAACAGTCTGATGGTTAAGTAAGCTGACATTAAAGAATCTACTTGTATAAATTTTCTAACTTGGCAATGTTTATGCTTTGAAAAATGTACACTTTGTCAATTAAAGGCTTGCCCGAAATAACGTTGCATATAACAATTCATAATTAGAGTAAATGGTAAAAGAAGTATTCAGCAACGCATTGATTGTCACTTATCAGGTGACCAATTTCAAAGTGATATATGTATGTTTTAGGTAAGTATGAGTTTGTCTATTGGTGGCACTAGCTAAGCCCATTTATGAGGCAAGGTCCACAATAATCTCAATATCGAATTTTTGTAACATACAACGTTATTCTGGGTAAGCATTCAATTATGCACATGTGTTTCTATTTGATCATTTTTATTTGATGTGTGGTTTATTTAATAGCATTAAGGTGGGGGTGTAAAATTAAATCGAAATAAATTAAAATAAACATCAAATAAACCAAAAAAGTGTATAATGCTATATTTTAAATATATAAAAACACGCGATTAATTTTTTTTTTCAATTTTTATGATGTACAGTTTATTTAATACTGTACATGGATTACAAATTGTTATGCAAATACTGTATCACAATACGCAGTTACTGTTTTTATTCACTCGATGGCACTACGTGTATCAAATTGAAACAGAAAATAAACGTTAAATGCAGCGTAAATTTGTTGTTTTTTTAGTGATAATCTTGTCATTATTTAGTCAATAGCTAAATGTAGCGTACGTTTCTTTTACTATCTTCATTTACAAACAACTGCGTTTACGTTGGACGCTTTTTCGCTAACAACGCTCGTAAACGTGCAAAGATAGTCGATAGGACTGTTTAATTTACATAGAACCTATATTGGCTATCGACTATATTTGGACGTTTATGAGCGTTTTCAGCGAAAAGCGTCCAACGTGAACGAACCTTATCTATGTGACTACCTTAAAATACCTTGAGTGACTACTTTACATCATCAATGATTATTGATATCTACCTTTATTTGTATCGCTAGTCTGTGATTTTCGTTTATTAAAGCCATGAACGACCCTAATAAGAGAATTCAAGTCAATTCATCCGTTGTAAGTAGAGCAACTTTTTCATAGGATTTGACTAAAACTTTGACATAATAGAGCATCTGATGTTTACTGAAAATTTTTGTATTTTTTTTCAGTTATTGAACTTAAAAGCAGAACTATTTAGAAAACAGGAAGAATATAAACAAGAGAAATCAAGAAAAGATAGTGGAATCAAAGAAACCAAGAAGACCTTTGACAAAGTAAGTAATGAATATTACATAATAGTTTATTTTGTAATGTAACCTGGGTTACGTTAATGTACATGTCTATATGACTATGTCTGCTTGTTAGAAACCTAATATATGGGATAAAAAAAACAAAGGAATCCTAGAACGGGCTCAACAAGATTTGGAAGCCAAACACGAGGAGGAAGACGTGTTACAAAAATCAAGGTTTGACATTAATATAGAGTAGAGTCTCTCTAGTTCAACAGCTTGCAAGTCCGACACGTCCAGTAATCCGACACGCTTCAGGTAGCAGGTCGGTACATGAAACTGTCTTTAAATGCAAAAGAACAATAACAAAAATTGATCAATTTTGTGTGCAATTCAATGATATTGAACATGAATGTAATGACTGACCGCTGTACATTGGTTTCTTTCTTGTTTCGACACTTTGTACAGTATCCTGTGGTTAGTTTTGCTAAGTTGGTGTATCAGTAAACAGTGATTTGTTGCCAAAATACAGTAATCTGACACCCAATCGGACACCTGCTGGTTCATTATATGTTGGATTAGAGAGACTCTACTGTAGTTCGTTAAGAGTGTACTACAGGGTGTTCCTAAAGGGTCTGGTCAACTTTTAACGACATATTTTATGCATCAAAACATAGGGAAAAGTCTATATAAATGTGGATCTGAAATGCTTCCTTGTCTGAATCATTTCATAGGCTGATGGTTTCATAATCACTCCAGGATATGCAAATCAGTATGCATTTTCAGACCCATGTTCATATGGACTTTGATGCGTAGGATCTGTGGTTACTTGACCTTTTAAAAACACCCCGTATAATACTGTAGACGATTTAACTGATTATAATATTTTGAATTGTATCACAGGCAAGCACTAGAGGCGAAAACTGAAATTTATAACAGATTGATGCAAGAGAAGAACTTGGGTACAGCATCAATTTGAGTTTGAAATTTTTATTGTATATTGTGATACATTTTTATATTGATTATTAATTTCCACAATTTTATATTATGAATAATTATTTTTTTAGATAACTTGGAAGAAACCAACGAACTTTACTTGGTCAATTTTGAGCGTAAAGTTTTAGACATCGAAAAGGAAAGACGTAAAACGAATGAGAACGTTACGCCTCGTGATGAATATAACGAAGATGACTATATTCAAGAAGAACTAGAGCCCGCTTCTTGTCCCGAGGATGAATGGTAAAGAGTTTCATACGTATATAAATAGTTTTAAGAAAGTATTTTTTTTTAATGATCATACAGTTTGAGATTTGTTTATTTAACATTACAATTTTATAGGGTGGAGTTTGTAGACGCTCTTGGTCGTTCGAGAAGATGTTTGAGAAAGGATTTAACGCACTACAAAGAACTTGATAAAACGCTTCAACGTGAACCTGCGCCGTTAGTATAATTTTTCTTTTTGATTTTTTATGTCAGAATTTTAAAATAACACAATTTGTGGAAATTTTTTTTACATAGAAAAGTTGACACAGTTGAAACTGAACGTTGGAACGAAACCAACGATCTTTTGTCGGATGACATGAAGATGGAACTGGAAAGACAAAGATGGGAAGAAGAAGCTGAAACTGAAATCGAAGAAATACCTATAGGTCCTATGCATTACCAGACGGTACAAGGACAAGGTAATTTTCATATTAGCTTCACTTAAGCTGTTATATTAGCTTAGCTTAAACACTGGTGAGTTTGTGAGCTGGGAATTGGATGTATACTATCATTTACAGGCATTTATGAGAATATACTGTATAGTCAAATGTACCAAAAAATGCATAAATCGAGAACCGCGTAAGTTCAATGTAAAAAAAAAAAATTTGCATATGCAATTTTTTAAATAAATAAATCGAAAATTACAGAATTCAAAAATGGAATTACTCAAAACTTGCATAAATCAAATACCGAATTTACTTAACGATCGCATAAAATTAAATTAGCATAAATCGAAATTTGCATTAATCAAAATTCTCATAAATTGAAACATGCAAAAATCAAAAATGGACTTTTTGCATTATGTATGTACTACATTATATCTGTATATGACAGTCTATAAAGAGTATGGTTAAAAAGAATTTTTAATGTACTTGTTACTATTTTTTTGTTTGTCGACTACGAAACTCTAACCCCTCGCATGACGAATTCACATGAAGCTAACAGAAAATTTGGTTTATTTGGTAGAAATTCGAGATCATGGTGTTGGCTACTTTGCGTTCTCGACTGAAGAGCTGGAACGTAAACAACAGCAAGACACATTGAACCGGTTAAGAAATCAAGTGAGTTTATAATTTGTTAATAGTTTTACAAATGTTTCATTTTTACTATTTTTTTTTTCACATTTGATGGGTGCATAGCTAGGCTGCACTAGTTTTTGATTACCAAATTTGTAGTTACAGCATTGTTACAACATGCTAAAAGTGCTGATAGCTGATTGGCCAATGTCATGCCTAGTCATGCTTCTGACTAAACACCAGTACAATAGTGGCTAGAAAGAAAGTGGGTCCACCAAAGGCCTCTGTACATTGCTGAAAGAGTTCCTCTGGTGATGCCTGCCGGTGCTATCACTACAGACTGCCGCTTTGCTGTTGTTAACTACATGAATTTTATCAAAACAGTTTTTTTCCTCACAAAATTGTACTAAATTTAAAAAATGTATATATAAAAACTATTTAAATTTTACATACATTTTTAAAATTTTTTTTTATACATTTTGATTTTGAATTTAGTTTAGAAGCAAGTATTAAACAGTTTTGATTAAATAACCTAATTATTTGGATAAACATAGGTTTATGAATATTTTACCACTCAAGTCTATGTATTGTGGCATATAAAATGCAAGCCGCCCGATTGCAGCGCCAGTAGTTTTTGGCATCACTGGTGAAACCACCGCGGAGTCTTCGGTCGTGCTACTTTCTTTCTAGCTACTATACCAATACCTCAAAAGTACCATGTATAATCTAGCACTTCCAGCACTTAGGCTAAGTTCACGATGCACGCTTTTTCCCTAACTTTGCTCACGCTTGAAAGTGTTTATAAGTGCTGTTCACTTTGGCATGTGAGCGCTAACGAGCACTACAAGGGTTCGGTCACTACAGTGATACAGTGCTGCGCAAGCGTTAGTAGCGGCCAGATTCCGTACTGGGCGGAATTGACGTGCAGAACAAAATTTGATGTCACGAAAAGGGGAATGGGAGTAAACAAACAAATGTATTTACGATTGTGTTTGTTCGTTTCTCTGAAAGTTCATAAATCGAAACTTTGTTAGTAGGGGAGTGCCTATATTCTTAAAAAGCATTTTTTAATGTATTCGTTTTTTTTTTTGCGTTCTGAAGTTACATGAAATGGTTATATTATATTTTTATAGACAGAACAACAGCGAGTCCAAAGTCAAAAAATGAAAGACCGGAGAAAGGCTTTACTCGAAGCACGTCTAGCAAAAGTTAAACAACGCAAGAAATTGAGACTTGGCATAGAGGAAAGCGACCCGTCAGGTATTTTCTTCCAAAATAAGTCGAGTTTAATTTGATTTTGAAGACCTTCTTGATTTTAATTTTTTGTTGTTTGTTTTTTGTTGATAAAAATCGGGACTCGTTTTTATTATTTATCTTGTGAATTCAAGATTCAGCCGATTCGGACAACGAACCAAAACATGAGCAAAAAGATGATGAACAACCGTCGGTTTCTGTAGAACCTTCCATTCCTCCATCGTTGGTGAAACGAGCGAAGAAAGTACGACCGTGGGATGTTGGCAAAGTCACCGAACCGGTCCTGAAATCGCAAAAGAAGAAAATACGTATGTTCTATTATTCTCATAATTTAATGCTGAGAAATGAATTACAAATTAAACGAGTTAAAAACCACATGTTTGGTTTTTAAAATATTGATGATGTTATAAACAGATTTTGTTTAAATAAGCAGTATACAGGGTTTCCACCATGAGATGCCATCTCTTGGAAAATCCATTCATTTTTATATTAGTTTCACTTGTGAGTGAGCGAGTTATGAGTTTCTACGTAACAAGACGACTCGATGGATTTTTCATAAATGAGGTGTCTATGAATTCGTCTTAGTCTATCGAGTGACACTGGCTATATGGCGTCAATGAAAAACCACTATGGCGCTAGATGCCATAGATGCATTATTCTTTGGACCCACCTACAGGCTAAAATGGCTCAATGAATTTCGATGAATGAAGTGTCCATGGATGCATCTTAGTCTCATGAGTGTCACTGCCTATATGCTGTTAATTAAAAATCAATATGGCGGACACTATATAAAGAGTATGCTTAAAAAAGCATTTATAATGTACATATTTACCTCTAAACCGTGTGATTAAAATGTTGACGTCTCGTAGTGGACCATCCTGTTTTCTAGAACTCGTACAAAATAAGGTTATTTATAAGAATTTAATTCTTTCGTGTACCATTGGCAAAGACCACCATTAAGGCAATGAATTGAAACATTTATTTTCCGAAACATGAAATTATTTCACATTTAACGTCAACTTGTTGAATTTATTTGTTTTTTCACAGCAACTGAACGTGAATGGCTAGAAGATCGGAGAAACGAAAGGCAATCAGAATTTGCACCTCCGCAATTTTATCAGAACTCGTCACAATTTAAATACAAACAACGAGCGCCACAGTTTGCAAACCGTTACGAACCAAAGGCAACCACCAAAGCATCCGACACAGGAAACCTTAACAACATTCCTCTGCCCGACGATGTCAGGTGAAACCAAGACGTACCGTGTAAGCTATAACATTATTTTAGTTACGAAAAAATTGTGAGTGAGGCGTGCATTTTAAAAGGAAAATTATTTATTCAAAGATTTGTTAAAATTTGTTAGCAAATAAATAAGTGTAATAACAAATGAACCATAAACTTTTGCAAACGAGTGAAATTGCTGTTTTTTGTTTGTTTTTTTTAAAGAAATTCCGTTTGATTCAATTTACAGGAACGAGATAGTCGATCATCATTAAAATTTGTGAACATTCGATTTAAAATGATTTAAATGGCCAATCCAAACACCGAAACCACGCAGTACATTGTTTTGTTTTCCCATCGGACAGTGCAACTTCCTGAAATGAAAGGCAAGTTAAATTAATTATTTTTATTGAAAGTATATTTCATTATACAGGGTGTTCCTGAAAGGTCTAGTCAGGTTTTCACCACAGATGCTAAGCTCCAAAACAAAGCAAAATGAGTCTGGAAATGCATATTCCTTTGCATACCTACAGCAATTACAAGACTCCAGTCTGGGTTATCTCAGAAGGAAAGCAATTCTGGACCCATGTTTATGTTTGTTTGCTTTGTTTTGATGCATAGCATCTGTGGTTAAAAGTTGTCTAGACCTTTTAGTAACATCCTTCATGTCAAACTTGATTCTACAAGTCAAACGCACCGTCGGTCGTGTTATCCCAATAACATGAACTTGCCGTGTGTAATCCTGCTCCTGTTTTTTGCATGATGACACAGGTCACTGAAACGATAAACAAATTTGTCAAATACAGACGGTCCTATTAAATGAAAAATTACGCCTCTAGTCTAGTTTAATAAAATGATGTACATTACACTATGAAAAACACAGTATTGTACTTAACCTTAAAATCTAGTAGCACAGGGTGTTCACCATGAGATGTCAACATTTTAATCACATACAGTTTGAAGACAAATACGTACATAAGCATAACTAAGTACGGTATTGAAATCATAGTGAACATACCCGAGTTAATGTTATCCCCGACCACCCTAGATAATTGAGTCTACTGCGTTTGGTACTTTTCGATGAGATGTCCTTAGTGTTGCTACTTGCTTGTATTTGGTTATGGGTTTATTTTTCAGGTTAGGAAAAAACAAATACATTTAATAAGTTTGTTTTTCTCTCTGACCTACCTGCAAAATAAACCCACAAGCAAGTGGTGTGGCAAGATCAAAAAGTACCCTGCGTTCTAATGTTAAAACTTTTGTCTAATAGATTGAAATGAAGTTAAGATAGGGAATCCTATTATACCTATGTACTTGAACGGTTTTTTCAAGTTAGTCAGTTGTGAGAGACACGTCTCGACAACTGCCGATGTCCATTGCTTGACTTTTTGATGCTGATATCCGTTACCACCAATGACATTTTCTACAGTCTTTAGAGAAAAAATAATGTCGATGAATAAGTTATCAGCTACATGGATTGTTAAAGTAGGTTATTAGCTCTTGTGCGAGTTGATATATGTTTATACCTCTTTAATGATGTTGCTCACTTCATCCACTACAAAAATGGTCTTCAGGATTTGTAAACAAAAAAGAAGAAAAATCATAAGAAAACCATATGATAAAGTTCCGTTCAGTTGCATATATGTAAAGGTTTTACATATGTCTTGATGAATCATTTTCTTTTTATATATATCTTCCAAATCATTTTTAAATGAATATTTTTACCTCTTCAGGAGCAGTATCAACAGCAGTGGTATCCATTGTTAATATTAACTGCTATTATAAAACGGGTTAAATAACATTAACTATGTCAAAATGTATCTAATGGAATGTTGTCGTTTCTCAAATACGGCTTCTGCTCGATTTCCGACTAACAAAAATGTTTTTACAAGCCTCTTAAAAACTGCAGTAGATGAAAAAAATTACACACCAATCAGTTTATCAAACAAATGTTTGCATGAATATATAAACGCCGATTTGATTCGTTGCTCACTGCAGTATTTAAAAATTTGATGACGTCATTGTAGCTATGGCACGTGAAACAACGCCTGCGTGGAATTGAACAACTTAATTATGACGTCACTGCTGTTCACTGATGGGGATACCGCCTGCGTGGAATATGAAACGTTGGTGAATGTTGTATTTTAGCTATTTTAGAAGTAATCATGGCGGACCAAAACATGAAAAACTACTCGGCCAAGAAAGAAAGAGTTGCTTTGACGTTTACTGAGATGCCTGTGGAATTGATTATCAAGATATTATCTTACTGTAATATCTTCGAGTTGTGCTGTGTAGCAATGACATGCAAAAAACTTAACGAATGTGCCGAATCGCCATACATTTGGTGAGCATGATCTTACGCATCAAAGATGTCAGATTGGTAACATAACAACAACAACTGTGTGTAACCCGTAAGGCCGTAACTCACAGATGTGTCATGGGTTTATCACTTAACTTCATGAAAATGTTGAAAATATATTATGATACTGGAATCTTAAAATGTAAAAAACTAAGCTCTGAATACAATGCCATGATGCCACCAAAATTTACAAAATGGAAAGAGAAAAAAGATGCCATATGACTCCCAACTCATTGGAAAACACAATACAGACATTAAATGTTACAGTAAAAAATAAACTCGTTTATCCGGCACGTAAAGAGAATATGACATGCCATTAGATTAAAATGTGATGTGTATAGTAGTTATATCTATATGACATATAATAGTCATCATGACATAAGTCACATAAATGAGTAACATTAATGATTTAGGAACATTAGTAAACGAATGTCAATCAATACAAATATCTTGTTTTGTTTGTATTTTTATCTTATCTTAAGCTATGTAAACGAAAATTTTATATGTAAACTATATTATATGTAAACTATAAAGATATTACACTATGTAAGCTATAATGATATTATACGATAAACTATAATGCATACAAACATTACTGTAAAATATATTTTATAAGTCTTTTGCTTTAGGATGTGGTTTTAATGCTTCAAATTGGCTGTTGGCGTATGGTAATATGTATAGTAAAAGCAGAGAAACCGCAAGATATACATAACGAACAAAACATATAAAGAACATCTTGCAACAAAAGTTGTTTATAAACAGAATTGCCTGTATAGATATATGTTTCATTGTCACTATGAAGTTTTGTTTACTCTATATTATTTAAGTATGAAGTGACTTGCCATGGTCATGTAGGATTAGTTGAACATTTTATTGAGTGATATTGATTCTCTTCATTTCCTTTGGATTGTTCATCGAATGTTAACAGTGAAATTATAACTACAATTAAAGGCTTGCCCGGAATAACGTTGTATGTTACAAAAATTAATATTGAGATCATTATGGAAACTGTGTTTCATATTTATGGGCTTAGCTAATGCTGTCAATAGACAAACTCATACCTGCCTAAAAAATACATATATCACTTTGAAATTGGGCACCTAATA
>JAQIWH010006653.1:0-12539 GCA_034695005.1 Cryptops parisi
TTCTGTATTTCTAATTTCAATAAAGTCTGAGGGTCAAATGACATAGCTGTAAAGCCAGTCGGTGCCCTCGTTAAACTCCAAGTAACTTACCTACCTCATCATGTTTAATCATTTAAATCTGGATAGTTGGTTGGTGTTTTCTTCAAAACAAAAAATGTTTTGACTACAAAAGAGGTTATATGTTTGTTAGTAGCCTAAATGTTTCTAAGTTAATAGTCATTTATTGATAATCGCCCAGTTTTCTGCAGGGCTCTGTATATACTGTACAGTTTATAGTTGGTTAGTGAACATAGGTTCACTTACACTATAACTTACACACAAATTAGTACCAACAAAAATGTCAATAAATAGGGCGTTTAGCTGTAAGTTGAAGTAATATACTCTATACAGACAAATCTGCATTCTCTGTTCTTGCCTACTAAGTTGGTGACTTATGTGATTGACATATTTTCAGAATGCTAACAAAACTTACAGTGACATTGTGCAGATCATCCTTATAGCAATACGTTATAAAGCTGATTTATCAAAGGATGCAATTTTAGCTGAGGCTGTTGATTCACACCATCTTCCTTTTGGCTGTTATGAACCAGTAATCAACTTTTACGTCAAGCATTGCCGTAATGCAGGAAACGTGAGTGATTAAGAAGTTATATCCTTTTTTTTCCCATATTGTAATCTTATTAGATGTTTATGTCATTCAATGTGGTGTGGCACACCACACAAAAAGTATACTACTATAGCGTATAGCCTACTTTAGGTGTATCAGTATATATCATTAACAGTGTTCATACATTATATATACAATGTCAATATTAATGTGTGGATGTTGTAGTGATAATTTAATGGATACCCTACATAATATGAATATTTTTTAGGAGAATCATGCAATGTTATACTCTCACGTATTCGTCAAGATGTGCAATTCTGGAATTTCTGCATGTAAACAAATACAGGCAATAGCTAACGTTTGTTGAAATCATGTAATTCATTTATTATTATCTATCATGTTAAAGAATTAGCGTAATTTGATGTAAAAGATAAAATAATTGAAAATTAACTTTAATGTAATGATATTCAATAAAGTATGGATGAAAGTTCCATTGTTATTCTGAATGTACAAAAATTAAATTATTTGCTGGGCTTATTTACCAATAAATAATCATAGGATGGTCAGTGTTGGGCACCAAGCCGTTAATTGTTAATAACGAATATTAAAAAATAGTTTACAATTTAACTTTTAAGATAACTTGAAAATTGCTAATAAACTCATTAACTTTCATTAAATTTTGTGTTAACTCAAGTCTATTAACTGAAATAGGGAAATCAATTCCAGCAACCCTGTGTACCCATAGATGCATATACTGTTGTGAAAAAAAAGAGATAAAAAAGAATGGTGGGAGTGACATTGCAGGGAAAAATCTTCTGTGTAGCCTACCCCTGTCATAATTATAGGAACTTCATTTCAGCGTTCAATTTAAAACTGACATAAAGGCAATTACGTGTTGTTATTCCTAAGATCACATAAATTGAATTGTTTTAGACCAGTGTACAGCCTAACATCACTGGGTTGCATATAATTTACACTTTTGGATTTTTTGGAGCAAAAATATGGAACCCTCCTATTGTAAACCATTAATTTTTTGTCATTTCCTTTTTTTTTTTGCGCTTTATTTCTTGGTTGTTTCATTTGTTTGCTTCTCTCCGAAACAATCATCATCATCATTTTTGGGCTTGCTTATCCTGGCGGCTTGCCAGGGTCGCAATGGGCAAGCCCCACGCAGCACAAACCGCCATCTTGTCCGATCCTTCATCGCAACACAAACATCAATCTAGCTGTTGAGAGAGACCCTCTCACAAACTTTGAAGAGCTGGTCTCGCTATCTGATTCTTGGTTTCCCTCTAAGGCTTTTGTTGACTGGACGTGTGGCCCAGATCTGGTAAGCCAGTTTTTCCCGAGGCATTCTCAGGACATACCCAAGCCATCTCATTTGAGACCTTTCCATCTAGAGAAGTAGCGGTTTGATTTTGAGGAATTCTCGGATTACAGAACTCCGCACTTTGTCGAGCAGAATGCGTCCTGCAACCTGTCGAAAATTTTTGGTGCAACCTAAACTTGTAATGACTACAGTGTATAATGGTCAAAGACTTTGTTGCTTGTTCGCACAACTTTGATGATGTCAGGCACAGCTTTGAAAACCCTTTAGGTCAGTTTCTTGTAAAACCCTTGAGTTTTTTTGAGTTGTGGTCCAGCCACAGCCAGCTTCAAAAACCTAAAAACATGATGAATGGCTCGAACATGGTTCCCCTAACTTTTTAATAAGAGTGATAAGTAGGAGGCAGCATCTGCAAAAGGATTGTAGAGTAGACAATCTATCAGAACATAATGCACTTACACTTAGGTATTACATGTAGGACATCAAGGTTGAAATTTCCCATGAAGAAGAAATGCATGAGAGAATTGCGTATCAGTGTATGTTTTATCCGTAATTGTTCCAGCATCACCTCTTCATTTCTGACATAGAAAAAGAAGTCATCCATACTCTGACTGTATCTTTTATAACACACAGCTTGTTATTGTCCACTGCAGCCCATTCCTCTTTCCAGGCTGAACAAATCTGTTGTTTTTACCAAAGTTGCAGGTTGGATCATGTAATTTCAAGTGCGATATATGGCATGTGTAGCCCTGCTTTAGCATCTTAAAGTCATTGCCTCAGATGCCAATGTGGCCTGGCACGCATACAAAAACAATAGACTTATCTAACTCCACAAGTCCATAAATAAGCAAAACCAATGAAAGCCGAAAATAAAACTTTTGTAATTTCTGCAACCTACTCAATGATTTGGAGCAGACCAGGAATCGGCAAGCTAGACACTGAAAGCAAAGTGACAATGTCCTTTTAATAACTACAAGCTCAGCTGGAAACACAATGTACAGATATGAAAGGCACCCACTGATGGTATAAAGGCGAGACACACATCCAAAACCTACACTATCCCCTTTCTTCAATCAATCCGTATAAACGGCCTCAAAGCAGCGATGGTGATGGAGGAGCTGTTCAAAACACCTAATGAACTCTTCAGGGCAGGTGGAAGTCCTCCGCAATTGGCTTAGATTCATGACGAAATAGATTTGTGGAAGCATCCATGGAGGACAAGATGGACAAACAGAAAATACTGGAGGCCAAGTGTTAGGGTCAAAAGATCCAGCAGTCGCACACCCAATGGGCAGATGACCCTGACTCTTTAAGTATACAGCTGCATGTTACAGTTTGCTAGCACATTTTGTTTGTTTCTTAAACAAGGTTAGATAACATGCATTGTTGGGTGCTAAATGACAAGCCTATGGGCATTCAGAGCACTCCTTGATAATCATATTCCTTGAAAATCATATCTATATAAATCATATATAATTATATATCATATTCCTACCACCTTCATTATATGAGAGTGGTATGGCTCGACATGATATAAAGCCACAAAAATCGGGAAATCCTATTCAGTACATTATATGTGTTGAGTCTCTCTAATACAACTATACTTCGTCTGCTAACTATGGACTGATTGCAATCTGAGCACATTCCTGGGAAGTTTAAATAACTGCCCAAATAAACCCAATAAATGTCATGGGTTACACCACCAACAAAAAGTAGTTCATTGTTTAAAAATATTTATTTCTATTTTAAATTGGTTACTTAAATTAAATCAGATTTCAATCTTTGTAATACTTTGTGCTAAAAGCATAGTAAATGCTGCAATTATTTTTAACAACAAAAAACAACAATTGATATAAAATAATTGCCTTTGGTAAATTAACTGTTCTATAAAAATTATGTTTATAATTTACAAACTTATATTTATATTTTTAAGATAAGCTTTAAAATACTTTTAAATTTAATTTAATCTGGTCACTGCGCCAAGAAAGCAAACATTTATCTGCAAAAGCAATTGACAGACAGTATTTATCAGCACGCTGCTGATAAATACGGACCATGATCAGAAAGCTTTTGCTGCACAACTTGGAAATATCAGATACTTCGCTGATTGAAGAGACAAGAATTTTTTGGATAACGATATGGGATACAGAGAAAAAAATTACCATTGTGGCATGTAACAATGAAAACGCACGTGCAGGTCTGTAAGAATGTGCGTTTAGGTAGGCAAGAAACACTTGCCCGATGAAGTGTTGCTATTCAATATAGTCCGAACATCAGGACAAGAACAAACGCTTTGTTGAGGTCCCGTTTGCCTGGATCGATTCCGTCCTGATGTTTTCAATCGTCGTCGACTTTCTGGTATTTGGTGGTGTTCTTCTTGCTCACAAACGTCCCATCGTCTCGTAGTGTTCCTGCACAATTATCCTCTTGTCGTGGGAAATGATGTATTCGTCGTTAACTCGAACAAACAATATTTATTGCAATGCTTGATTGATTTATATGATACTGTTGATGAATGATTGACATAACTCGTCAAGTAAATGTTTTACAGCTTCTCACATTAATGCCATTGCATCTTCATTCTCTTTAACAAAGATTCCATCTGATTTCTAACAACTATTTTCTCTCAACAAACAATCTGCACGCCTTGCATGCTTCAAGTTAAAAAACTCTAGTTGCACTACAAATAATATTCACTTAATCTTATTTTAGTCCAACATGTTGACTATTTTTTTTTTAACAAACAACAATTATTGATTTTCAGTTTTATCTCGTACATAAACCTCCCATTAATTTCCACATTTCTCACACTCTTCAGACTTTCCATTGAATCTCCCAATTACTTTTCCCTTCTGACAGACATGTATTTCATTTCTGAATACTGTCTCGTTGTCCCCTTTTCTTTTTTCTGTTTTTCTTCATCTTTGTTTGTTTAAAGATTTTCCCATTTACCATTTGTACTGCTCTGGCGGGAGGACTGACTTGCCCATTTGGCCGCTCGGTTTTCTTTTATTTTAAACTTCCATTTCAATTTTATTGGTTTTACTTCGGCTGGTATCTTCTCTATTCTCCATACTTTGTGTTCTCTCATTGATTCCATCTCGTCGTCTATCGCTTTTTGCTATTCTCTTTTCTGTTCTGAATTCATTGCCTCTTTGTACGTTTTAGGTTCTCTTATCTCCTATACCATGAGCCCAGCTTTTATTCTCTTTGATCATCTCACTTGTTTCTCTTCCATGCGTTTTTCATATTTTTGTTTTTCTCTCTCCTTTCTTTCTTCTATCGCCTGTTTCGTACTTCCTTTTTTTCTTCCTTGTTCTTCATTTCTCGTACTACTTCTTCTTCTACACCGCTCTCCGTGGCTTTTCTTTCATTAACTTTTCCTCGACGTTGTTGATTGGAATTGTATCCGCTGCAACATGGTTCATTGATGTCCATGTTCTGTCTGTGTTCTGTGTTGTGTATTTCTTTGTTGTTCTTCACAATTGGTCCTTTCCAGGTTTTCTACTTCTTCCATTTTTCGATCGTCTTCCGTTTCTGTTTCTTCATCATCATACTATAATGCCACTGTCTCCGCACTCTCTTCGGCTTCTTTTCCTCTGTTCCTTCCACTAGTGTTGAGCAGTTGGCATCTCCTTTTATTCTCCAGTATTCTCACGTTCCTGGTCTTGATCACTTTTCCTGTGTGCAGATTATATATCCTATATGCCTTTCTGTGTGCTAAATATTCGACGAATATTTCCAGAATCGCTCTTTCTCCATGCTTAATTCTCGGCGATCTTGCGTTTGACGCATACGCTAAGCATCCAAACGGTTTCAGATATGTCCCCGTGGGTTTGAAACCTCTCCACATTTCCATGGGTGTTCTTTTGTGTATTTTGTGAATTGTGCGGTTTCTGGTGTACGCCGCGTAGGCTAAGGCTTCCGCCCAGAATTCATGCGGTAGTTTCGCATATACAATATTGTGCGAGTAGTTTCAATAAGTGTTCTATTGCCCCTTTCGACTACTCCGTTGCTGCTCGGACTGTACGGTGTTGTCAGTTTGTGCTTTATCCCCTTGCTCTTCATTTATTTTTTCATAGATTTGTTGACAAATTCACCCCTGTTGTCGCTTCTCACACGTTTCAGGGTTTTGCCCGTTTGCCTCTCCTGTGTGGTTACAATTTCCTTTAGGTTTTCTTCCGCTTCATTCTTGGTTCTCATTGTTCTTGTAAACATTCTCCTTGACCAATCATCGATGACATTTAATACGTATTTGGCTCCTCCGAGGAATGTGGGTTGCACTGGACCTACCAAGTCAATGTGTAGTAGTTCTAAAATATTGCCTGATTGTCTCTCCTTAACTTTTCTATATGGAAGCCTCGTCATCTTTCCCATGATACATGCGTCACATTCTTCTACTTCTTCGTTTTTAAATTTCAGGTCTCTTATCAGGTCTTTATCTTTCGCTTCCCTTATCTTCTGATAATTCGCGTGACTGAATCTCTGATGCCACATTTGTATGTCTGACTCTGTCTTCCCAGTTTTCATTACTTCCTGCCTTTTTCTATTTTCCTTCCCTTCTCCTTCAATGATGTAGCGGTCTCCTTTTCTTTGCGCTTTGATAATTACTTCATCATTGTTGTATAATATCATTGCTTTCTTCTTTTTGAATTGTATCTCAAATCCTGCATCTGCTATTTTTGTCACTGACAGCAAGTTAGTGTGCAGGTTCGGGATCAGCAACACATCTTTCAGGGTTATCATTTCCTGCTCTTTGGACGTTTGGAACTCTACTTCCCCCACGCCTATTGCAGTCATGACATCGTTCTTGTTGGCCGTATACACTTCTTTGTCAATTGTTTCCATTTTCTCTATGATTTCTTCCTGGTTAGTCATATGGCTTGATGACTCGGAATCTAGTGTCCATTCAGTTCTTTTTCTCGTATTTCCATACTTCGCCAAGTGTTGTTCTTTTTTTCCTGCCTCTGCTCCCGACGCTGTGTACATTGTCCATTTTCTATTATTTTTGGATTTTGTTCTTTCTCCTTGGGCTTTGTCATTTTTCTCTTTTCTCGATTCTTTCTTGGTCCAACAATCCTTTTTATAGTGCCCTGGCTTACCACATGCTCTACACCTCTTGCCCTTAGTGCAGTTTCTTGCCAAGTGAGCTGGCTCGTAAAACAGATTCTACTTTCTCCAGGTGATTGTGGTTTTTCCCACCATTTTCTGCAATCTGTGTATTTGGCTTTCGCTCCAACTTTTTGACTGTATTTTTAATTCATTTCCTCCTCTTCTTTGTTCAACCTCCATCTCATAGCCTTTATGTCGAGATTCATGGCCTGTACTTTTTAACATTTTTCTGTACTTTCGGAATCTTGCGCTTAGCCCTCTTATCACATAATGGACCAGTTCCGCCTCTGTCACTTCTTTCCCTATCTCATTGCACATATTGTGCATGTCTATGGCCCGATTGATGTATTCGTCTACTGTTTCTTTGTACTACATCCGTATGTTCGCCAATTTCATTCTGAGCTCTATTCTTTGGTGTTCCGTTTTCGCATACATGTTTTTCTGAATTTTTTCCCACATGACTCGAGCGTTCTTAATATTTGCATACTTCATGACCTGGGTCAAAGTCATCATAGCCACCATTATACCCAGTGCTTTGGCATTTTTCTTACTCCATGTCTTCCACTCCTTCTTTTGTTCTTCCCTCTTCCTGGGATCTTCGTCGTCCACCAGCGGTTCATTTTCGTCCATCACTGAATCCCATAAATCCTTGCTTTTTATCATCGTTTCCATTCTTGTTTTCCACATGTAGTAATTGCCTTTTGTTAGTTTATCCTCTCTTATTCCGTTCCCCATTTTATCTTCTTTATCGAACATCATGGTTGCCATTTTTCCCCTTCCCACTTCGACAAGTTTTGCTCTCAGCGTGAGAAAAATAAGAAAATTAATATAACCTGTGTTTGCTCTGGCTCTTCTTTTTTCTTGTCTTCGCTCGTCCTTGTCTGCTTCCGAACTCTCGACTCCATTTTCACTCCACTTCTCTAGGTGTGGCTTTGGACTCTTTTTGAATGTCGCTCAGTCAGCACCTTGGTCGTTTTACCTCTTGTCACAGCAAATCACAAACGTCTGCTACTACTTGTTGAGGTCCCGTTTGCCTGGATCGATTTCGTCCCGATGTCTTCAATTGTCGTCAGCTCTCTGGTATTTGGTGGTCTTCTTCTCGCTCTCAAACGTCCCATCGTTTTGTAGTGTTCCTGCACAATTATCCTCTTGTCGTGGGAAATGATGTAGTCGTCGTTAACTCGAACAAACAATATTTATTGCAATGCTTGATTCATATGATACTGTTAATGAATGATTGACATAACTTGTCAAGTAAATGTTTTACAGATTCTCACATTAATACCATTGCATTTTCATTTCCTTTAACAAAGATTCCATCTGCATTCTCTATAACAAAGATTCCATCTGATTTCTAACAACTATTTTCTCTCAACAAACAATCTGCACGCCTTGCATGTTTCAAGTTAAAAAACTCTAGTTGCACTACAAATAATATTCACTTAATCTTATTTTAGTCCAACACGCTTGAGGTTAATACATCAGTTGTGGCCATGATTGAGAAAACGGAAAAATTTTGGGGCTTTAACCCGGTATCCCGCTAGGAAACATTTTTACACTTCTAGAGCAAAATACTTTCAACCCACTCTTTTCAACAAACTTATCACCCTTCACCTGTTCCACCCTACTGAGACAAGAGACGTTTCAGAAATCACTAATTTGCATGTACCACACGATGTGCGTCCTAGGCACTTACATTGGACCCTTTCGGGGTGCTCTTGAATTTTGGTATTTGGACGAACTTACCAACGAGTAGAGTGTCTTGTGCTACAAAATCTGCTTAACAAAATTTCCAGAGCCAAACTAGCCAGTATGCCGTCACCACATTAAGTGCCGTGACTTTGTTAGCCTAGGTAGTAAGATGGTGGTTTCGGTTCATATCTGGACAATGCATTGACACCAAATATTGAAAAACAGTTAAGTTTGACATTAGTGGGTGTTTAGCATACAGTAAGTTTTTCCCCAAAGAGGCAGGAAGATTTTACTGCTCCCCAGGGTCACTACGAGGAGGAACCCACATCGTCCCCAGTCAAAATTAAACCAAATTGAATTTTTTCTACGCTTTGGTAAGATTTATCTTAAGTACTGATATGCATTTAGTTTTATTTACTTGTTGTTGAGCAATGTCTCAAATATTTATTCTTTGTTGAGCAATATCGCTACATTGGACAAAATCAGTTTGATATGAATATGTAAATACTTTCTAAATTTTACTGTAACTCGTATAGCAGTTTAAAGACAGGCAGTTGCTTGAACAATTGAATGGTACATTTGCTTGAAAAACTATTTGTATTATTGTGCTAGACATGTTAAAAGTATAATAACTATTATTCTATTAACAGGAATCCAACAAAAGGAATCATTATTAACCAACCTAATGGGCCTAATGTATATGAAAGAGTTCCAAAAGATTATACAGGAGACGTAAGTAATGTTTTCATACATTACTTATGAAAGCTACAATTGCCTAAAAATTTTCATACCAGAAGGTTATAAATGTGGCCCTTCACATTTACACGTTTTGCATTCGTAGATTTGACAAACTGCGGGTTAAAAATAATCAATATAAAATAATCGATATTTAGAGGTTTTAAAATTTATGAATTTTATCATGTGCGGAGCACTAAGCTGATTCTGCGTGAATCAAGTGGTACGTAGGGATATCTTATTGTAGCCTCTTGTCATTAGTTTTGATGATTATACTGTATTGAACAAGTACAAACTTTTTTGTGTGTGATTCACTTTTAACAATACTGTATAACACCCAATTTACATAGCATTTATATTGTATAGATTATTTAAAGTATACAGGAGGATGTTGTAGTTGTATGAATATTACATATATACATTCTATTTTGAATAGAAAACATGGAAAAAATCTTTGTCTCAACCTGGGACCCAGGGACTTCTTATACTCGTGACAAAACGCTCTAACACGCTGAACTACTGGGACAGACAAAGTGGGAACTTAATAAATTCTTTTTTAACCTTTTATCTGGGCTCATATTAAAAAAGTGTTAGATGGCTCCAGCTAGCTAGTCTTCTCCACTCCAGTTCAATAGACTAATTTTTCAGAATTAAATTCGAAACAAGTTAATGATGAAGAAACAAATGCAATACCGCCCCAAGCTGGTAACCTCTGCAACAGGTATATAATTTTGAATAGAAAACAAGGATTGGAAAATCCTTGTCTTAACCTGGGATTGAACAAGGGACCTTTCGCACTTGCATGTGCATCATCAATATCACATGTCGAGAAACAATATCAGCCACACAGTGTAACTTTTAGATTTTCGACCATCAAAACCAACTATTTTGGTGTCACCTCTAAAGATTTCAAGAAAGCTGGAAATATCTTTGCTGATTTTAATTTACTGGGCATAATAACTCACGTATTTCTCCAATTTTGGCAGAGTTTTGTTTCATTTGTTCAAAACATATGATCACACAACTTTAATTTTTTTCTTGCAATGGATAAGTGAGGCACATTTCAACACATGGTCTGTGTGTGGTAACATTTGACAAGTATTCAAATAAGCCCTAGCATTATTATATTTTGACTAACTATATGCCAGTCAACAATGACGGAAACATTTTAGTTCATGTTGCCTGGCAACATACATAAGGTCATTTTAGTGTATTATATTGAGAGTAATGCACTGCAATGCAGTGCAGTTGCATTAGCTGCTGCACCTGCATTTTTACTAGCAAAATGATTTTCTGGTTTTAGTATGACAGACATATAAACATACAAACAAACAAACATGCAAACCTACAAACCAAGCAAAAAAATTATTAGAGATTTTGGTGTTATTTCAGTGCATACCAAATAGAATAGACATAAACACTTGTGTATACATTACCATAGATGGATGCAATCACATAAAATATTGAAATTATAGGCTATGTTCAAATGTGCCCCAGCACTGTTCAAAGATACCCCACTCTTGTTCAAAATTATTCCTTAAGGGGGCAGTTTTGAACAATTAGCATTGTACTTCTGTTTGAGCATATATAGACTCTGGAAAAATTATAACACTTAAATGCAAGTAGACAGTGCTAAAAAACTATCAAAATATTTTAAAAACTTATAAAATTTAAAAGAAAAATAAAAACCATCCATGAAAATTTGTTAGTCAAAGGTGTCTTTCTATTTCCTACAGGTTGCACTATCCTAACTATTCCGGAATTCTCCAATCTACCATCAGCTTCGATGGTTTGGCAATAGGACTTCACAGTAAAATTGACAGTGAATACTTTGGTTCTTAATTTTTCAATTCACATTGAATACTTTTGGTTCATAATTGTTAAATTTACAGTAAAACTAACAATGAATACTTTAGTTTATAATATTTTTAAATTTGCACTTTATTTTACCATTTTCTCGAAGCTTCACTTGTTCGGAAAATTCGCTAGTTTTTGGCAAATTTTTGGTTCTAACTTTTCCAGATTAGTGAGGTTCTACCTATATAATGATTGTCTGTATAACAACCTGGACTGATTTGCTACTAGATGGCATCAAAAGCTCATCGCTTCTCTTTAATCACATTAATTGGTAACTTTCACTTTTAGTATCTAAGTAATATTATTGAGGCACGTGTTTATGTCAAGTACAGTCGACACTCGTTAAACCGCTCTCCTGTAAACTGCCATCCCCACTTATCGCCACTAAAGCACACAGAACTGATGTTTCTTCCCACACATTAAAACTGATGTTTCTTCCCACCTTCCTTAAACCGCCACATTCTTTTACTGCCAAACTTTCATCAATGGTGGCAGTTTAAACAGGTTCGACTGTAATTATTGTAGCTATTTTTATAGATTATTATCCACTGTGCAAGGTATTCAATAGGTTATGTTTTCTTCGGCATGCAATGTAATTCAATCGTAAGTCTTTGAAATTACCTAAGGGTTATGTATAATACTCAAAATAAATATAAACTACTTTGATAATATTATTTAATACATCTTGTTGGTAACAATTTAGCAAAAGAGTTTGAATCAAACCATTAGGATTACACCAGAGTGGTTCCCAACTTTCTTTTGCGTGTGACCCAAAATTTTCAAACACGTGTACTTGGCGACCCAACTTTGTCATTTGTCACCTCAGAGAAGGAAAACGTGAACAAAACTGAAAAATAAAAATTCCGACATAGCATGATTAATGTAAAGTCTAAATTTTCTCACTGTTTGTTTTAAAATTTAAAACTAAGATATATTTTATCAAAAACTTTTTGCGACCTTAGGGTTGGCATTAGAATATTGATTATCTGAACTAATTAGAAAACAGGTGTTTATAAAATCCGTTTGTTTATTTAATTAGACATAAGTTTATGTACATATATGAAAACAAAATTATTTTTTATGTTTACAAGTACGGTAAGACTATACATATTTCATATTTTATTACATAGCTTACCTACTACGTATATATCTACAAAAACATCATAGTTATATTTTGGCTTATACAATCCAATGTGCACAACTGCAAAG
>JAQIWH010006654.1:0-12535 GCA_034695005.1 Cryptops parisi
ATAAATAATGGTTAAGTAGCAAAACGTCGAATTATCATAAACTTAATGATCCTATCAAATACTTTTTTCCAATATATTGTTATGTTAGAGAAAGATATCTCTGAAATGTATTCATTAATTTGAGTTTGTGAACTACCATTTGGTTGTCTAAATAATACACTATCTGCCCATTGTTTCAGTTTTTTTGGCCTGAAAAATTACATGGTCACCACTTACAACAATATATGATCAGAATTCATGTCTGTGGTGAAAAATATCAAATACTTTTTGCCAGGGGTTGTATATGTAAATGTATCAGCATTGTTATGCAGTTGTATCAAAATTATTGCATTGTCCTATTTTATTACCGTCACCGTCAGGTGTTATGTACAGCACTGCATAGGAAAAATATTTACGTAGCACAGTAATTGTGCTACGTAAATGTAAATATTTGTTCGCTACTATGGTGGATATGGGGATTCTACTGTATAGTATGCATGGTCCAACATTTTGTAACAAAAAAGTGTAATTAATATTTTTTTCCCTTGCAAATCTGCTTGATTAATGTTATCATTTAAGCATACATGCTAAAATTGTTAATAACTTAAATCAAATTTTCTGCTCTTCCATAAAATATATAAAAAGAAATAAAACACGTTGATTTGTTTCAATACCTTTCCTCCTGGGTTATCTGTCCTGGCTTGAGGTCCAGGAAATTACCGTAAGTCCTTAATATAATTAAACGAGCCAATCTGGCAACCCTGATTGACGTCAGTTTCTTGCCTAACAAGTTTCCATTAGTTGAGCAAAAAGACGACGTCCATGGGCGTAGCCAGAAGCGCTTGAGCACCCTTAATTTTTGGTGAGGTGACATAAAAAAGTATACTCATCATCAAATTAAAGAAATGTAAATTTATGCATTACAACCTACATTCCTGGACGACTGACTTTAGTTGGCTACAACTATCTTTCAATACATCTTGTGTGAATATTAATTCACAATCTATTTCACCAATACTCTTGTTGAATACCTCATTACACAATCGAGAATTAAATTCATACAAATTTTCTGTTTGTCATAGATATAGCAGATGAATTTGTAGATAATTTTTATCCACACAATACGTATGCAACCAAATGCCAATAAGAATAAGAAAACAATTTGCAAATGTGTTAAATATCAAATTAGCTCTAGAAGAAATTGAATCCAGATCTTTTTAGTTATGTATATCTACAGGTGCACCCTGTTTCGCTTAAAAATAATTGCTTCGAATCATCTGTTTTTTTTAAGACAAAATTGGAATTCCTATTTCACCTAATCCTGTGGCATCCAACTGTACATGGAGTTTTGCACATTGAACATGCTAACGATAAACTTTTAAGTATAAACCTAACCTAACCACTCAATATCATCCTCCTTTCAATAAACTTCAAGTTTATTGAAAGCAAAATAGAAATTCCTGTTCCGTCTAAAAATAAAAACAGGTCAGTCGAAGCAATTATTTCGAGGCGAAATGGGGAGCCACAATATCTACTTTTCTAACATACTGTTTTGTACAAACAATTTTCATCTCCAGGTCATCTAGTTAAATAATTTTTTTTTGTCGTCTCCATTTGTATATACACTGCTCAAAAAAATTAGGGAGATATTTCAAAATCTTCATATCGTTTTGAAAAATCCTCTAAATTTTGTGAGCTGTGTATTTCCATATTTTGTTTTATCTATTAGGAGTTTCTTTTTAATTTGTAATATTTGGTGCCTTGGAATGGGTTAATGAAATAATAATATAATA
Organism: Cryptops parisi; assembly: GCA_034695005.1. Taxonomy (NCBI): domain Eukaryota; kingdom Metazoa; phylum Arthropoda; class Chilopoda; order Scolopendromorpha; family Cryptopidae; genus Cryptops; species Cryptops parisi. The sequence goes on from JAQIWH010006654.1 coordinate 1,773, forward strand.
AATTTGTGAAATAAGTAACGGTAAATTGTTTGAAAATGAACTTTTGCCTACCCCCGACTGAAATGTTGGCTACTCCCATGCTGATGATGTCACAGTTGTTCACAAAATTGCTAAACTTTCCAAACATAAACTGCATGTGTCAGAAGGCGTTAAAGAAAATTTTCACCTGTCACGAAAAAGTCATGCAATTTTAGGCATGATAAGTTGAGCAATTTCGTATCATGAAGTCCCATAGAAATTGTTGTCATCCATAAGCGTCATATAGATGTGGACTTGACTAGATTTTTTGACTTGCCTGTCACTATGAGTCCATGCTGCCACCACACTCAAATCGTATGCCACATTTATTCCCAATTTGACAAAGCTTCAGTCACCAATAAGTGGTACCTCAGTTTTCGAACGTAATTCCACCAATGTTGACATTGGTGGAAACTGCATTGCCTTCAATGTTGGCCTTTCATCTTTGTGAATGTCATCTACAAAACAGTCTTCTGCATATCGATTTAAAAGCAGTCCATTTCAAATGCAAAATCAAACACTCACTCGTTCAATTTTTCTAAATATTTTAGAGTTTTACTCAAGTATTCCTATTTTCATACATTTCATTTTCATTTCAATTCACATTTACCTGCAAAAAAAATTGGCAAACGAGAATAAATTTTTCACAAAATTTTAAGCCCATCAATGACCTAATTTTTTGGCTTATCGTTTAGTGAATCAAGTAGATTAAAGGTTAGCTTTGAAATAAGTTATGTTGGCAACGTCCATTCACAAATGTCAAGCTATTTGTAATAAATACTTTCTTAATGCTTCTAAATAATAATAGTAAAAAAAAAAAAAAACTCGACGTCATACAAATGGAAATGTGGTAATGTAATGTTAAAGCTATTACCACGAAGAATGAAGTATTTACATGCACGCAACAAGCAAATTTAATTTGAAAACAATAAAATTAATTTAAAGAAACACAAAGGAGTTACTTTTAATGATCAAAATATATATATAAAAAAAATCCTAACTTTGGTTTCAGCTTCATTAAGTTTTAAACCTACGCATTTTTGAGAATCAAAAGGGATTTTTATAACACGCATGAACAAAATGTTCCAATGAACAGGAAGCCATTCGTTTTCAAGCCCATTGTACCTGAGATCTGTTGCACAAAAATACGATTAAGCATAGTCGACGGTGCACATGCAGCGTTCAATTTTCTCCATAGCAAAAAACAAAACAAACAAAAACCGGGAATTCCAATCCCAATGTTATTGAGAATGAGCAGTTTCAGAACACACAATAGCGGAACTGCAAATAAGGCCCCTCGATTGAAATTAAAAACGAAGTTTCCTAAGTTCACTGACGAGTGCTGTTCGTCTTCTGTGCCTTCTTTTTGCGTGCGGCTAACATGTCGTAGAAAGGATTGTGACTGATGCTTTGACTGTAAAAAAGAATCCAGTTTATCATGAACTGTATGGAAATTAATTCATCGCCAGTAAAAAATTCTTCAAGGAAAAATTGTGTACTTTATTGCCCAGGTAGACTTTTTTTACAAATCGATCTTATGCTTTCATCAGTTAAGAAAGAAAGGTAGGAAAAAAGAAAAGTGCACAAGACAGTGTGGTAAGTGATGGCTATATAAACAGTGTTCATTTCTCTCTCTTTCTCTTTTTCTTACCCGACAAAGTATATAAGAAGGAAGCTAAATGCCGTGAAGTTGTTAAAAAAAAGGTCTACCCAATCAATAAAGTAAAGAAAATTTTCTTTCAAGGCTTTTTACGTGATAAATGAAGGGCCTGATGTAAAAGAGTGTTTAAGTAACATTTTTACATTTTCATGGAAAACACATTAAAGATTTGAACTTGCCTTGCTGTCTATGTACTGTCACACTTCTTGCACTAATATCTTTGCATATATTGTTGGTTCAAAACCATTCGTTAAGAAGGTAGAATTGTACCTAACACATTCGAAAATGTTGCTAATTCATTTTTGACATAAACACTACTTAACACCCTTTTACACATTTGAAACCAAGCCCTTCAAATGTGTGTGGATCAGGATAGGGAATTACAGAATTATGCTTTCATGCAAAAAATTACACTCCATCTGTCCCAAATTATGATATACATCTGACTTTTTTCTCGTCCCAAAATTATGGCATACATTTTCAGGTTAGGTTTTTCAACTTAATGGAACTATACAAATGTATTTTGATGTATTGTAAACTAATTGTTGTGCTGTATTACATGATGCAACTTGGTTACACATAATGCATATAGGTGTCAGTTATTAGCAAATATCACCCTTATTTTCTGATCAAGTGATTAATCTTTCATTGAAACAATAGCTGCAGTATTTCATTTTGCAGATCAGCGATCAATTGTTTTGATTTATTTTCTCTACTATGTGGAGCACAATTTTCTGAAGCCATAATTGCGGTCACAACAGGTGTCATTTTAAATTGGATGCATTTTGACATGACATGGCACTATCTCGAAAAACAATTGCAAGTGACACCAACTAATTTACATATCAGAAAGAGCACTACATTTAGATTGCTATGAGCCAGTAAAAACTTATTCCTACAACTGTTCATAATCAAAAAGTTTTACATAAAATGTATACCATAATTCGGGACGGAAGGAGTGCCTTTTTCAGAGCAACAATAACGTACCGAATACAGTGGATCCATTCATCCTTTTCTTCCGGAGTCGCCGCCGACATTCTGTATACAGTGTGCTTGCCTATGAAATAAATCGACAAAACCTCATCATTTTAAAAATGATTTTTTTTTTAAAAAGAGAGGGGTTTGATTTATTTAATAATTTTGAATTTAACCTTCCACAACTTTTCCTTCCGAGTCCGTTTTACAAGCTTTGATGACGTCAGATCCCGAAGCGAACAGTTCGAAACAGTTTGGCTTGCTTCTGTCATGCACTTCACGCACTTGAATGTTTTCCAATGGAATTATGCCACGTGGCTCTTTGTCCTTTATAAATACGACAGTTCAAATTAGACCAATCATCACTGCACATAGTTAACCGACGTTATCAAATCGATCCTACCGTTGTGTATTCAAAATAGTAGAGGCAATTGTCATTCAGGATGAACCATCTCCGTTTCCAACTCTTGTAACGGCCACCTACAAATAAAAATCCCCAGAGAAATTAAAAACAAAATAGCCAAAAATTAAAACAAAAAAGTGATTCAAACATTAATCACGCATCCATCTGAAAAAAACAAAACGTCAATCACCCCTTGTTTCGCATAATAAATGTGCAGGAGAAACTAATAAATAAAATTTTGAACTTTATCATCACAGACAAAATAAAATTTTCATTTTGCTCAATTCAAAGCTCTAAAAAAATAACGAGAAAAAGTACATAATAGTAAAACAAATCATAGTTATATCCACATTCCTCATGACAAGCCTGACATATTCACCACGTTTCATCCAAGTGTATTTTCTGTATTTCGAATTCATTACAATATACATTAACTTGGTAAAATCAAAATCAAATTTAGCAACACAATCCTATCAGAAACGAGCACCTTTAAGTCGGAAACCCAAAAGGATTTATTCGGATTAAAGTTTTACATAACTACATGAAGTTGGTGTAATTGTACTTCTGTGGATTAAAATTTATTTTTTAATCCATGAAGTTGAATTTTACTTTTCATTAGATTCAAAGATTAATTTGAATGTTCAGAATAGTATTAAATTTCCATTCAAGATAGCTATGTTACCAGCAATTATAGAATCCATGCATTCTACAGAATTCCAAGAGTGGTTAGACAATGTATGTGATCAGCATTGGAATAATATTTAAGGCAAGAATTTGAATTAAGGTGAAAGTTAGGCATAGAATGTTTTTAGAGGAAATTTTACCAAAACAGTATTTGGTGTTTATTCCATACTTTGCCAAAATATATTCTAGCCATTCCATACAATGGTTTCTATACATTGCCGATAACAGTAGCGCAAAGTAAAATCATTTTCATACTTTTTATATTAGTTTCACTTGTAAGTGAGTTTGTAAGGTGTGGGTTGAACATTATCATATAGGTCCACCACCACCCACAGGCATTTATGAGAATAGGATGTTATACATTGAAAATAAAACTTACAACACAGTTAAGTCTCTTTTTATGCTGTCTTTTTTAATGCGGTTTTGAAGTTACGCTGTGTGAAATCAGGGGTCCCTGGTTGTACTGTATACCTATATGGATAGCGTGTTTCAGTGATTCCCCATTATCATGTTAAGAGCACTTATCAATTCATTTTGGAATTTTCACAAAATTTAGTATTTTGATCTGTTTATATCGTGTTACATCTGCTATTGCTTAAATAAGACCAAAAACTTTAAATGACTGCTAGAAAGTAGCTTGACCTGAATATGTTGCAAACAACGCAAAGCGAGAATGTAAACGATTTGCTTGTAAATTATGCCTTAAATAACGATATCATTAATATATTAGATACTGTCTAATTTCACCTAATCTTATTAAATACAGTCTAAAATGAAATGAATAAAAATTTAAAACAAACCTATTTTATTTTTTATATCAATTTTTCTTCTTCTAGATTTTCGAGCAGATTTTCTTTGTTATTTTAGGTGTGCAAGACATTCTTATTTTCCGAGTCTACATAAGCTTTTTTAATGCGATTTTTGATTAATTTTAACTCATTGTTTTAGTGTCATGCGATTTTTGACCACATGAAACCAATGAATAAATAAAACCACATCCCTAACTTTACAATGAAACCTGTGACTCTTTTTGTGCGATTTTTTAATATAAAGTTTTCTGCGAACCTCATTTACCCCATAAAAAGAGACCCGAATGTATATAAAACGTATCGTTAAAAATTTTTTTTTAATGTATTTGTTTACAATTCCATCTAAATTGGAAAAAAAAAACACCAACTTCAACAGAGATACGAAAATAAGTCAATATTATAAAACAATTTCTCTTACCAAAAGTTACCAAATTAAAGGAGCTCAAGAGCATTTTTTTTAATAATTCAAGTCAAAACATATTGTATCGAAAAGACTTGCAACACTATTTTGATTACAACATAAGAACACACACGAAATTTTAAATTACACGTTACAACCTATGAAGGCCAGGCAAAAAACTTAGCAACAAAAAACAAACGAACAAACATTAACAGGTTACAATCGGAGCTTCCAAAATGCACAAGACAAACAAAAAATCAGTACTCACACGAAATTGGTGTCGAAAATTCAACAGCCAGATCAGAAAAAGAAAATTACCATCGTTAAAATAAACAATCGAGACGTACCATTCGGATTAAGAAACAAAAACAAAAAACAACACAGCATTCCAATAGTAGTACGAAAACCATGCTGCGTTAAAAATGACAACTCAATTCGTCGCCATTGGTCGAATTCATGACACTTACAAGCAGGTAGATCAAAAGTGTGACGATCATACAACAAGGATTGGAATAAGAAGATGAATGAAGATCACGCACTTACTCAATTTAGAAGCTCCTGATTATAAACGGCAAGATATATGGGAAAACAAAAACTTCCATCAATGGCACTAAATGTTAACAAGCAGCTTAGCAAAGAATCTACTCAATCTTCGGCAACTAGAGAGAAAAAGCTACAACAACGCACTACGGCGAGTGCTCAAGTGTCGAAAAACAGAGTTACGAGAGAGAGAAAGTCGACAGCAGCGTTTCGTAAGAAAGAGAAAACAGTGATTCAGTTTTGACACCTTAAGACCATTACATCATAATTCTAACACCCAATTCATGACACTAAAATCCGAAACAACTTGGAAATACAGTAAAAAAAATTGATGTTCTGGTTTTTCTCGCACCTCCAACGACAAGTTCAGATGTATCCAATTCCCATTGAACTTTTTGTCGCTTCATTACATTTATTTTAATATTAAAAAGCTCCGATTCAGCACTCAAACACTGAAGGTATGCATTGGGGCTAAAGATTCTAAGTAGTACTGAATGTAGTGAACATAAATCTATTCGAGTAGAGCAAATATATTCACCTCAAATTGTATACTGAAATAATGGTTACTGTGTGTAATGTTTAGCATGATATTAGGAACTGTGTGCAGTGCACCAATAGCAACTTTAAAAACAAAACAAACATGCTGATATGTACCAAAAACAACATCTGAGGCTGAATGAGTTTAATTGTGTGACAGGGCTATTCAAAAAGAATGTGGGATTTCATAATTCTTTTTTTTTGGATAGTGATTATACAGGGTTATTCATAACTCTATGACACGTTCCAAACATTTACCACTTTGTAACTACTCAACAAATCTTTAATTATACTAGATGATTGCCCTGGCATAACATACACCACCTAGCGATAACGTGTGTTAGCTCTGTAAACATATGTTGCATTGTTTACCCTTGTTGCTATAGTAAACCTGCGTAGATTTAGAACGTGGTGCATACCTAAGAGAATTATATTAATAAAGAAGATTACACCAAACGAAAGGTAATCTCTTCAAGTTTTATTCTGAGCAAACTGCATGTGTGTAGTTGCCATGGTTTTTCGCTAGGAGGCAGTTACTTGCAAATGTACTGAATCAGCTGAACACAAACCAATGAAATATTTTTATCTCAAATATGCTGATAATGACCTGTAAATGTGGTGGCCACCATGATCACTTATTTACCCCATGCGAATTTTGCTTGTAGGGATTCACCAAGGATAATGTTTTTTGTTTTTACATCCCTACTCCCCACTAGCAGTATCTCCAAGGCTGAGGCACTGATCAACTGACACGCTTTGACTTCTATCAGACAAAATAGACAATCATGTTTGCTGATGTCTGCCACATCAGCAAAGGTGTACATATTGAAGAACATTTGTGAAGTATCCAAACAAAATTCTTGGAGAGTGTTCCTTTAATTTAGTGTAATACAATAAAAGATCTGTTAAGTAGTTACAAGGTGGTGATTATTTGTAATGTGTCATGGAATTATGAATAACCATACTGGCAGAGAGAAAACTCTCAAAGGTTTGTTTCATATCACTTGTTATCTAGCAGTATCATCGTTTGTCCGCCAAGGAACGTTTGCAAAATGGTGGGACAAATGTTGATCACACACTCCTGTTCCTACCTTGCTCTCCCAGGTGTGAAAGATTTATTTTCCTCCTCTACCCGAAACTATCCCCGAACTGACGTTTTGGGTTCCGGAGTAACAAGTCGACTTCCTTGTTGAATAGCCCTTTACTACAGGTTACACAATTGTTGTGACCAGGGGTTATCAATAAACTATTACTGATATATAATTTATTGATGAACATATATAAAAACTTTTATATTTATTGATACTTTTTATCAATAATTTGACGACACTTCCTGATTTTAAGTTCATGCTAAATTTTCTTTTGCATTTGCAAATGGAACTTATCATAGGAGAAAACTTTTTTTCAAATAACCAATTAAATTCCTTCTGAAGGTACTTTGTGTACTTCCTACACCCCACTTGTATGGGGCATCACATGTCTATGGAAGCCAGGTTAGCTCAGTTAAAAAAAACACACTTAACAACTCATTTCTGATTCATTAAAATGATAAATGAATCAATAATCATAAATTTGATAAACTGTACTTTTGTGATTTTCATTTATTTCTAAAACAGCTAATTTAACTAGAAACTTATCGATAATCCAAGTTTATTTTTGAAATAGTATCGATAAAAGTATTCTTGACAAGTTGCAAACCCCTAGTTGTAAACTACACATAAACACAAAACAACTAAACAATAAACACTGACAACTAAATTATGAAATAAATAATCTAGTGGATGCTAATAAATTTCAACAAAAACAAACACAGCAGCTTCATCACATTTTAGCATGGCATAGCATTAGTTTTTACATTTACAACTTACAACCATACAGCTTGAGAATAAGCATCTTAAGTTCGCATGCCATTGCGTTAATGCATTTTGCTAGAATAAAACAACTTTTTCAAAAAAAATAAAATAAAATGAAGGAATAAATCTAGCATGTGTGATAATAGGATTTCAAATAAATGACCAGTAGAAACAAAACTATCTACAAAGCACAAACAAAAAACCAACTAGAAAGGTTTTTATACTTATAGGTTAGATGCTCCTGGAGCACTGGTGGCTAAAACAGTTTGGTTTACTTTTTAGTGTTTTTAACTAACCTCACCTATAAATTATGGGTATGCCTACAGATCCCAGTTAGGTTAGATCATGACGTATTATAAATATGTCAATATAATATGACTTTAGTATAATATGTCATGGTTAGGCTGGTTAAAAACAACAAAGCAAATAAAACAAATAAAATATAACAAATAAAATTGCCTCAGCTCCAAGCGCATCTAAAACCCACAAGCACTAAATTTTACAATGAAACAGCACAATAATTCCCAATAAACAAAGTAAAAAAAATTATACAAACTAAAAATAGTAAAACTAATCAGAATCAAATATTGTAAGAAATTATTAATATCATTGAAGGTCATCGATCAAACAAAAATTCTAAACTGTAGTCCTATTTAGTTCATTGGTGAACTCACTTGTTTTTCTCATTTTCTTACCCAATCTTTCCCCATATGCAACAACTTTATTCCGCAAAAAAAAAACACAAACTTGCATATGCAACATGTCGATATACAATTGCACGTCATGTACGTACAGTGACTACACAAACTTATAGAACGCACAAAATCACTTTGAAAACAAACATCAAAATACATGGACTATGTTTAATTAAATAATGGTCAAGTATAAAACACAGCATAACCAGTCTACTGTTCTAAACTGTAACAACCCTTAAACAGATGCCCTAGATTCAAATGCTGCTTATAATGCGATCAATTTTGCACATGATGCAAAATTATCCTGAAGCAATTCTCTACTTTTTAACGCAACTAAAATTCACACAATAAACTAGAAAACCCATCGACGTATTCTAAAAAACAAAGAATATCGCATTACCATAGAATCTTGTCTTACCTTGTTTCCAAAGCCATCCTTCTCTATCAGGGTTGAAAAACGTGTGCATCAAATCATTCCCATCGTCTTCGGGTATTTTGAATGGTTCTCGTTTGATGCTCTCGTACAAACTCTTTAATGAAAAAAAAATAGAACATTAATTGGCCAGTTTTTCTTATTTTCTTTTTCAGAATATTATAAATTTTCAAAAATACAAGTCTCGACGTACGATAAGCAGTTCCTCGGGCAAATCACCGCCATCGTTAATTCCCCTGTTCATCGAAATAAACTGCTCAACGGTGGGCTTATCTTTGACACTGGGGTTGTGTAAACTTGTGTTGAGCATGATGATAGCAAAGGATAAAACGTAACACGTATCTGCAAAAAATAAAATAAACGCTTGTTAGTTTCACTATGGATTTACATGAATTCACAACGAACCAGAGGATAAGTTTAAAAATTTTCCATAAAAATCAAAGCCTTTAAAGAAACAACGTTAACGAAACTTACCCGTACTAGTGAACACTCCTGGGTTAAGTTTACAATAGTGCTGAGCAAAACATTCCATCATGCGGTCAATTTTCTGAGCTTCACCAGGTAAACGAAAGCTCCATAAAAATTGTCTAATAAAAATAATTATTATTGAATAATAAATTTTAAATTCTCTGAATAGCCCATTAAAAAACAAATAAGAGAAAAAAGTTAATACAAAAAAGTATTGTCCTTGAAAAAGTCTTTGCAAAGGAGACGAAACATTAGATGTTTATGTGTGGGGTTGTTACCCAGTCAGTACAGGTTCCGTGATTTTTCAAAAATAAGATGCTTTTTATACAAAAGTTTACACAATTTTACACAAATTTTACTCCCTACTTGCATCTTATATAAATTATGAAGTCTTATATTTCTAATATAGTTTTCCAAATCCGTGTGTGTGTATGTGTAGACACTGCCGCAGGGCATGTGAGGGGAAAAGCTTTTTTTTTCAAGAGGGTAGATAGAGTGGAGAAGAAAAAGGAAAAAAAAGTTTTTTCAAGAGGGGGAAAAGTTTAAGATTACGACGTCACAGTGGAGAGGACCTTACTCGCAGTCACAAATAAGGTTAAGAAAAACTGAATCAACAGGATTCCTCTAATGCGAAAACGAACGACATAAATAAAAATCAGATCAATTAAAAATTAAGAACCGCAAATATTTATTCTAGCCCCCGTCATTCTTGACGGACCATTACCTAGTAAATTATAATAAACTAAGTACAACAAAAAATCATTATTTCTAACAATATAATTTGCTTGGTCTGTATGTTTGTTTGTCTGTCACACCAAAATTAGAATTGTTTTTTTGCAGGTACAACTGCTCAATTATTACCTACTCTCAATATAATCAATATATTAATACATAGAACTAAAATGACCTCATGTTGCCGGGCAACATGAGCTAAAGTGTTTCCGTCATTGTCGACGGGCATTTAGCTAGTTTATTATATTACTGGTAAAATATAACAAACAAAATACATGAATGGGTGCATTATTTGATGTTTTCAGTATCCTCCATTGTCTTTATTACAAAACACATTAAAGTCAATCACAGCACAGCTTAAGTTTCATTGTGCAGTAAGCTGTTTCTTAGGTGTGTCTTATAATCGGGTGAATCCTATACAGTAAGTCCTCGACTTACGCGGTTAATTCGTTCCGGAGGTTTCCGCTTAAGTCGAGCTATAGGTAAACACGACGTATTTTTGACATATGTATTCGTTTCAAAGGACTATTGAAGTTAAATGAGTTGTATTGTATAT
>JAQIWH010006655.1:0-12532 GCA_034695005.1 Cryptops parisi
ATTATTTAAATACCACCCGGTCAGTTACCTAGGGTAAGTCTTTTCCTTTCTTGTTTACCTTAGTTTTTATTATATCAGTTAACTGTAGTAATGTGCTGTGTTATGCTGGAAAGCCTGACAAAGCTGTAGCAACGCACTGTGTTCGGCATGAAAGCACTACAAAGCTGTGAAAAACTAAAGTGTTCGTCAGGAACAATCTGTGAAAACTAACTTTTGATATTTTTAATTGCAGTTTTATTATTGAGGATTCTTTTAATTAAATGATTCGTTAATGATGTTTCCGGGCGTCCTGCAATAAATTGTTACAATACAACAGCTTAATGAAATTATTACAAGCATTTATAGAGGTTACTACAGTATACAAGATGAAGTGATCACCACACACACAAAGTATCTTTTGTTATACATTTTAAGTAATTTTAAAATTTACAATCGAGCTAGAAGACTTGTATAATGCAGGAATGCGACTTGTATTTTGACTTTTATTTTGCTGTATGGTAGACAGGTTCAGTAGGAACGCACTAATGATAAAATAAATTTATTGTAGGACCCCTCGTTTATAAATCGCTTATGAAATAAGCATATGTAAGGTAAACATATAATTTACACAAAATTAAAATCAAAACTCATTATTTCCTAAGTAAAATTTTATATAATGAAATATTTAAGACGTAAAAAGGCATACTCTTAATTGAAGATACGATTCAAATTTGGGTTGGGATAAAACAGTTCATAAAATAAGTAAAAGTTGGTTTAGTTGCATGGTTAGGGTGCGTTGCTAGTTATCGTGAGTGAAATATATTTCATCAATATTTAGTGTAGATATTTATTCATAGTTTTGAATGTATTGGTTACTGAAACTGATCTAAGAAACACGAAACTGGTAGTACTGATGAAAATGATTACAGCTTCAGCTCGATAGATGGCAAAACGTGTACTGTACTGGTATGACTGCTCGTGACAAACTAACAAACTTACAATTTTTACAGACGTCATAAAACAACATAAAATAATTAATAATGAAATAGAATCGAATCAACAATGAACATTTGTGTAAACTTGTATAAAAAATTTGGGTGTTTGGAAATTAAAAGAAAACAAAATGACTAATGTGACACTTAGAAATTGACATAGGAGTTTTGTATATTTTACTGCATAAATTTGCGTTATACTTTACTAGTCTGGCACTATTTTTTTTATTAAATAATTTAATTTAAAACCAATTTTTATATTGATTTCAATACTAGTACAGTAGAGTCTTTTTAGTCCGACGTATATCGGACCAGCGGGTGTCGGATTACTGCAAATTGTTTGATTACTGGATATCGAGAACACACATTTTGTTTATTATTGTTACACAAACTTAGCAAAACTAACCTCACGATGCAAGGTACTGTAAAAAGTATCAAAACAAGAAAAAAACTTACGATACAGCAATTAATCAGTCCCAAAAGTTTGTTTTCGACACATTTTTTAAGCTAACAACCACACATGTAAATCATGTGAAATTTTCTGTGCATATATATCTGCTCCCATAGAAAAAAATAAATACTGCACAAATTGGAATAAAAACAACCATTTTTTGAATCCATACATTCTTGCTTTTCTATGGGAGCAGATGTACATGCACATAAAATTTCACTTGATTTACATGTATCAGTTGTCAGCTTCAAAAATGTGTCGAAAACAAACTTTTGAGACGGACCTTAGTCATTAAGTCCATCATTGCATTGCACACAAAATTCGTCATTTTTTGTGATTAAAGACAGTTTCATATATCGACCTGCTACCTGCCGAGTGTCGGATTACTGGACGTGACGGACTGGCGAGATGTCGGACTAGGGACACTCGGCTGGTTTAATTAAATTATTATTTACTCACTCACTCCGATTCGACTCCCTCAGTTCGCTACAACTACAGAGATGTTGACTTGCAGGCAGTTTGACTGGCAGACAAATGGGTTTATCTGAACTCAGATTCCTGTCTGGATTAGAAATTGTTCCAACGACAATAACATTTTTCCTGACATGATATATATTGATATTTTTTATTATATGATTCAAAATGGTCTTTGCTTTTACTCGCACCGATTTGAATAATAAACACAAAAAAAAACATAAAATAATAACAACAAAACAAAAACATGTTTTCATAAAAGATGGTGGAACTCTGACCTTAATTTGTTAAAAACTAAGCTTAATCGTCTTTCTTTGAATATAGCCTGAATCCTTCTACTCAAACTATAGAAGCGTATAACAATGCTAGAAAGACATATAAAATGCCTGTCAATGGGTCCAAGCCCAATTTTTTTCAGGAAAAAAAGGTGTTGAAGGTGGGTTTTTTTTTGGGGGTTTTTTTTTTAGAGTATTTTATTTATTTATTTATTTATTTATTTATAAATAATACGGACATTCCGTATATCATACGGAATGTCCTTTGCTACAAAGAAAAAAACCAATATCTTAAATCGAAATTAGATTCTATTTTAGTATATGCAATATACTAAACGGTAACGTTCCTTCATTTCGTATGAATAGATTACAGGTCGCTTATAATCGTCATGTCTGCATTTTATTTGGCCTTATTAACTACAGTTTCATGACAATGCTTTTGAGGACCAGAAAACTCATGCGAGTTTCCTAATTCATTACCACCGTTTTCTCGCAATTTCACGTAGTTTGAGAGACCCACACCGCCCTCTAAACTTTTTACAACAATTCTTTATTAATAACACTTTCACTCGTTCACAATACCAATTTACCATCAACCATTCATCTACCTCTAAATATGCAACTAATCGTTTTCTCTACAACATTATACAGTAGGCCTACTGTAATTATCTCCCAGCCTTCATTAGGAAACTTTTCATTCTCTGTAATCATTCAAACTGCACTAATTTTTGTACACATTTCAAACTTCACATTTTACATGGAATTTAATCCTGATATTTGTACTGATATACTCCTTGAGAGTGTAAATGGCAATAAAACAATAAAATAAATAAAACTTATATATTCAACTTTTATATAAATATGGTATAGATTGTAGTACTTGTTAATATTAAATTATTCAAATTGAATAAGCATCAAATTTTGTCTTTCGACTGTAAGAGGTGAATCCTGTTTGAGAATGATAAAGTCTATGACAACGAGAAAACAAAATGACATAAGTTTTAATTCTCAATATCTCATTTGAAATACATAGCAATTTTATTTTTCGATGCAACATTTTTTTTTGTTTCGTTCGAACATCACAAGACATGAAAATGAAAGGAGAAATATACTTGTAATCGATTGGTTTTGGTCAAATAGAGTTTTTTTTAAGGGCCAGAAAGAAGATAAAAACTATTTGGGAAAAATTCACTAGGAGATTTGATGATGAATATGCATTCTAAGAGGCTAAGCAATGTTGCAATGACAGGTTTAAATTTGTAATTTTTTGTTTGTTTGTTTGTTGGTAAACGCATTTCAATTAACTTCCTTTTTTTTTGAGCTGAAATGTGTATAAAATGGTAAAGAAACAGCGTCAATTAATCGGTAATTAAATAATTGTGTTCCTAAACCAGTCTACGTACTTGTACAGTATAAAAACATTAGTTTACAATATTCCATAGTCATCTGATTTTATCTATACAGAATCAGTTTTTTTTTTATTTGAAAACTGATGTTACGTAGCATGATCTGTAGTTTCTGGTGTTGTAGGTTTCCAATGCCATTGCATTTATTTTCAAAACATAATTATATATATTTTTAAATATGCTATATTAATAGCCTACCGTCAAAGAATGTGCAGATAAGCAAAGCAAAGAGACATCCATTTTAGGTTTTTTTGGTTTTATCAAACACATAGGGCTATTTCGTACTGATAGGGCTTAGAACCTAAATGCAGTTATAACATTAAAACTTTTCAGCAACTCAAAAAATTATCCATTAAAATACTGTGGGAGTAGGGATTATATTTACAACGATCTAATCATGATCATAACCATTCTTTCCAAAATATTTGTACAATCTTGCTTCAACTTATAAAGTTTTTCACATACAAGTACATAATTGAAATCATGATACATATATTTCCTATACTTCTTTTTTCTTCTAATATATATGTATATTTTATATATTTTCTTTTAAATTGGACGCAAATGGGAGAAACTGCTGTTCAAACCAGGAATATTGTACATTAATGTCTGGAAAATGCACTTTTTATTTTCTTTATTATTTATTATTATTATTTTTTGTTTTATTTTGCTTCTGGCAGTTCCAAAGACTCACAATGTAAGGAACCTGAAATACTGTTGGAAATGTCAAGAACTGTTGCAAAGTTCGTTTTTCTTTTTTCACTACGTCAATACTGCCAAAGTGATTAGTGTAACCAGCAAAGTTGTCAGTGTCAATTGCACCATTGTTCCTTTGTCGTTTGCTGAAATTAAAACAAAGAGTGTGTAACTTTTAATGTAAACGACTACCTAGTAACATAGGAACAAAATATATTACAACACCTTATATTACAAGTTAAAAACAAATTGTTTTTAACTATTCATATAATTTCATCCTCGTACACGTGTTTTTATACGCTATGTAATTAGCTTCACTTTTGAGTGAGTTGTGAGTTTCTACATATAAAAACGAAACTACTAGATGGATTTTGATGAAAGAGATGTCTATGGATTCTTCTTAGAGTCCCGACTAACACTGGTTAATGTAATGAAAAACCAATATGGTGGACGCTATATGCTAGTATATAAAGAGTATGCTTAAAAATGATTTTTAACGTACTCGTTTTAAATATACAGGGTGTTTCTGAAATGTCTAGATTTTTAACCTCAAAAACGACGTATTATTTCAAAACAAATAACCCTACGTTCGAAAATGTCCTTTCTGAGATAATACATGATAGATTCACTTGAGTACATAGGCCTATCGTCTCACAATCGTTGTAGGTATACAAATGATTATTCATTTCAGACTCGTGTTTAGATGGATTTTTTGCTTTGTTTTGATATAATCGTTTTGATTTGATGCCAAACCATTTGTTGTTAAAATTTGACTAGACCTTTCAGGTATACCCTGTACAGTGTAAAACTTTGTTGAAGACTTTTTTTTCTTTCACGTATATGGATGAAATATTAATTTCTTAATCAGGCAAGAATCTTAGGAAGCGGAACTGTCTTCGACAAGTTCTTCTTTAAGCTGTTTGTTTTTTCAATTAATTATTTAAAGTGCAATTTAAAAAACAAAACAAAAACGAGATAAAAAGAAAAACACTATTACCAGTTTCTGACTGTGGATTTTGATGAATGTTGGAAATTTCATTTATTTTGGATGGGTCATTGGTAGTGTTGAATCTTGATCCTGTAAAATAATATCATAAATTGGTACTATTTTTTTGTTTTTAATTTTTAAACCAAATCAAATAGTATTATGTACCAAATATAATAGTACAATAAGATAAAAAAAAGGAATACTTTCACATTTAGTGAGTGCATTCTCTAGAAATACATATACAGTGGTGGGTGTATGTAGGTTAACATGATTTACATGATTTTATACATCACCTTTACAACTTCGTTTTTTAAATAATAACATTAAAACAAAATAGGTAGATTTGAATTAAACTAATTAGAATGAAACAGTTTTAAAACACATGTTCATCATCTGTGAAAATTATTTTCTCACGCGTTGGTACATGTAGGTGGCGTGCGTGTCATAAAAACTTGTAATTATTGAAAATGGCGACTCCTAGATATACCAAGCTCATTCGTTGCATGGTATATTGAGTCTAAAACAGACACACTGGTATGAAAAATGGTACGATATGTAGACCTAGTTGGTAGATATCGTCCATACTTTGTTCTAAAACTTCTTTTCATCTACTGTATGTATTCGATTTTAACTCGATATACCACACTCGATATACCGGTACCAATGAGCTTTTTTTCTGAGGAGTCGTCATTTTGTATAACGTTTTAATGACACTCACGTCACCTATATGTACAAACACGAATGAGAACATAACTTTCACAGATGATGATGATATTGTTGAAAGCTATTTCATTCTACCTATTTTTGTTTTCGTGCTATTAAGAAACGAAGTTGTAAAGGTAATATGGAAAGCCACGTATTGCAACTGATAATCTTTTTATGTCCACCCCTGTGTACGTATTCTCTGGAATATACATACACGTATATAATTAGTATAATTTATAATTTGTTGACAAATTGGTTTTTACTTACCAATAGTGTTAATTCTGTCTAATTCATCTGCAGATTTCGAATGGAACGTTTCGCCTGCTGCTGACCTATGCTCACCTAAGTGACCTGCAATTAAATAAAGCAGAATGGAAGTCGACTGACCCAATGTAAGTTACTAAATTGTTTGCTCAACAAACTCCATCTGTTCAAACATTATTACTTTTACTGAAATTAGTGAATTTTTTGTTATGTATCAATCGATATAAGTAAAACTGAATTGGCTATCTGCGTAGTTGATATAGCGATAAAAGGGAAGTTTTTAATGTTTAAAAATGAAAGTGTTTTTTTTTTAATGTTTATATTTTACAATGAGCTGTGTAATATAATAGGTGCTATTGATTAAATTTTCGGTTTAAATACCAATCATGATATTCAGAAAATTGGACTTTGCATGGTATTTGGAACATTGAATGCAAAGTCTACAGAATTTATTTCTCATGCGATTCTCAAGTTACACTAAAACTAAGATGGTGTTTGACAACTGACGTTTTTCACACAATTTTTATTGTTTATTTATTTATTTATTTATTTATTAATTTATTAATTCATAGCACTCCTACGGAGTAATACATTACAAAAATTTTACAAATCAATGGCAACAAAAGGGAACTTATAAATATTAAATGTATTGGGTGTTCATAAATTTTTGACCACATTTAAATTGTATATAGATACACTTACCTTTGCTTTCGAAATTTAGTCTGTCTGTTGTGGTTAAATGCTGAGGTGTCGATGTGGGAATTTCTGCAACAGAAATACACGCAGTGTTAAACAAGACGAGGGATTACTTAAACAACAGCTACTAAATTAGGAAAATCCAAGTGGTCTTTTGGATATTTATTTGGAGTGAGTGGGGTTTTAATTCCAATGTTTCATTTGTTAGTTTTTGTTTTTCTTGGTTCGCAAATGTTTTAACGACAACGTGGGGTTGTCTGTTTACTGTGTCCACCAGTCGGAAAATTCGCGAGTTGAGTCATTATTGATTATTCAATGCTGTTCCCGTTTTGCCCCAGTGTTAGGCTAGTAAAACCATAAACCACTGGTTAAATTACACTGACATTGTCACTTAAATTGTATATTGCGCTCATTTATCGTGCATAAATTAACTCGCTTCCCCATCCCGAAAAGGGGAACGGTTGTAAAGTTGTCAAATTCTTGAAATTATCCAGGCCTTGTACGTAAATCTAACCGGTAGTCTTAATGTCCTTGTTGACTTTATTAACTGGTTTGAAATTTCACCTCCTCATCTATTATTACTGAAGCGAGACAAAGAGTGTTTATGCTCCAGCGTTTATTCTGTGCCAGTATGGAACGTGCTGAGAGTGATATATATACTTTTAACATCTATTTTTTAGAAATTTCTTTGGACGAATAGTACTAGAATTTAAGCTACTGTAGTGTAGTATATGCGCTTATTGATATGTGACAAGAAAAGTCTCCCAGTTGCTTCGTAATGTGCGAGAAAATTCTCCCAGTTGCTTTGTAATGTGCGAGAAAATTTCACCATTTTGTGCAGTGGTGCACATGGAGCTCTGAACAGAGCTTTGCCACTTCATTGAAAACTTGATACATGCGAAACCATACCGGCACAGTGATAAGTTCAGGTTCATGGAAAGATTTTTTGTATCGTTTCGAAAGTTGATGAAAAGTGTTTTGCATTGCTAGCAGCAAAACTTATAATGTGGATGGAGTTTTAAATTCATCATCATTAGGTTAATTAATTTGGAATTTATGCATTTTTTACGGTTGTTCAGGGCATAAATGTACACAGGTTTGATTTTTCGACAAAGAGACTAGTCTTGATCTTGATGCTGATTGACTAGGTGTATTCAAATCTATAGGTTCATATCAATCCGAAGAACCTCTTTCATTGTTTAAATTAGTAATTTTGAACCCAGTAGTCACACACGTTAAACGGTGATAGTGGAATCCGGTTATTATAATCACGGCCGATGTCATTAATCGGCTAATGTTATCATAATTGGTTGGTCCCAAAGCAATGTTTAGCTTTGTATTAATCATTTAGTGTTATCAGCTGGATATTGTTATCAAAAAGCGCCTAAAAGTGATCATAATAACCAAATTCCACTGTACTAGAACATAATTTATTTAAACGATTCAAATAATTTTTTATTATTTTATTAAATGATCTAGTTTTTGGAAGATGTTACAAATTTTCATGTTTTTTATTTGTCATTTAGTTACTTATTTGCTTCATTCATATACCGTAGTGCACAAGATGTCTTAACTTTATGCGAGTAGTTATACTGCGTCGCCTTTTATATATGCGATCTAGTTACATATGCGTTGTATAAATTCTTCCCAAATGTTCGTTATATGCTCAATAATTTATTATTATGCGATTTTATGTAGTGGTGAACAAGTGATTGAACGCTCCTGCAACTGCTAATTTACTTTCACGTCACGCATGACGCACACTGGTTTTATACTGTTGTCTTTCCAATTTATGGGAATTTAGATATTCGATTGATGCGGAGTTTTCACAAAACGTAATCTTTGTATAAATGTAAAGAACTAACTTAGGCTTTTAATGATAATGATTGTGAAACTTCATGTTTGTTAAAAGAAATTCCATTTTGAACTGAATATAAATACCATTTGCAGGATATGAGCTTCCGGTTCGTTTTCAATCTCGTTTTTGCTATGAAACAATTTAACGAGCTGTTTATTAATACGAACCATAAAGGCGAATGATGCCGTCGGTCTCTCCCAGTGAATTCTTGGCGTAACACTTGTAAGTGCCGAAGTCTTCGAAGTCGATGAAATAGATGGTGAGCCTCATTCTGACTTTGTAGTTGTTATCAATGGAAATGGACATGTACTTGTCTCCCGAAGTGATCATGTCGCCCTTGTCATTGGTCCAGTAGTTGATTGATTTCGGATAGGCTTCGGTAAGGCATTCCAACGTGGCGTTGCTGCCTTGAATTCCACCCACGAGTTGATGAGGGATCCAAATCATCGGGCTAACTAAAAGGGAAATGAACAAGAAGCCATGTTTAGTTTGACTGGATTTGGCACACGTGATCTGTTGCATTATGCAGAAGTTAAGAGAGAAGAGGGGCTTCTCCTTATCGAGCCCAAGACTCGGGGAAAAGCAAAATAAAATTTGCAACCTCTCGCTAGACAGGCAGGGGGTTAATGAGATTGCCGCTGCGAAAGCTGAAGGGATTTTCTCATTAACACATAAATTGCAGCAGTTGTAATATTTGGAGTTTTCCACTCATTAGACAGCTAATAAAGAAGTCAGGATCGGGAAAGGAAAGAGGCCGAAAGGCGTTGGATCGTTACGAGCAACAAGATGAAGGAAGAGGAAGAATAAGAAGAAGCTAGTAGCAGGCAGCACGAGGGAACGGGTTAAACGAATATTAGATGCGACTAATGTCTGCATAATGAAATGCCCTCACTAACATTCAAGAAACCGAAGGAGTAAAAAAAAAATTGTGTCTTCTCACTTGCTTGCGTGTTACTCTTACTACTTTGAACTTAATTTCAGGGGACAGAAACCTTATGCTGAATATTCCTGCGATTAAACGGTTTTTTCCCCTTTCGCTATAAAGAACGTCACTTTTTTTTTAACTAGGTAATTTGTTTAACTTGTCACATCGATTATCTATTGAAGAGTTACCCAAACTTAAAGCAAAAAACAAAAATATTAATATATATGTAAAAGGTGGTGGAAAATTAAAACGGTTCGAAGCAAACCTATTCTATTTCATTGAAACTTTTTTTTATTAAAACATTTGTTCATTTATCATTGATGATTTGCAAAAATTTTAAAGTAATATCTATCTAGTTTAAAAGAATGTGTTGGTTACTTACAATGGACCCTGACGAGAATTCTTTTACTGACAGCTGGTGGAACATGATTGTTGGCTATGCACAAATAAGCTCCCATGTGAAGACGACTCACTTTTGGAATAGTCAGTTCTTCACCTTTGTACACTCTAACTACAATGGAAAAAAGTGTTGTTATGATCGTTGCATGAATATTTCAGGAGAATTGAAGAGGCCTGGTGTAGAAGGGTGTTAATTAATATCTTTGTTTTGTCAAAAATGACAAACAATTTTGGATATGTTAGGTGCAATTCTTAATGCATAATTTTGATTAAAACAATATTATGTGAAAAAATTTTAATGCAAGAAGTATGAAGTAGATCATAGACAACAAGACAAGTTCATATCTGTGTAGTTTTACCTGTATTGTCTAATGTTCATCACTTGAACGCAAAAACTTGTTAACTCTTGAATCTTTAAACGCGTTTTCTCGAAATTGTAAGACTGTTACTTAACATCCTATTACACCAGGCCCTTCAATTATTTAAAAAATTCGATCGTACAGTATATGGTTCATAAAATACCTTTTTGATTATCTTATGCAAAATATGTGACACTAGTTGACAACTGTGAAAACATGTAGCTTTGAAGCCTCATTCGTGCTATGTATCGTGTGTATGTCTTATGTACTTTACAGGTAGAAGTTTACAGCTGGTCCTTGATTTATGCGAGGTTCACGTTTTTCTAAATACTCGCATAATTTTAAAACTACATGTCTTTAATTCGCATAAAATTCAAAATTACACCGTATTTGCGTTACGTGGCGTATACATGTTATGGAAGGAACACTTGCATGACCTGTCGTTTGTTTATCATCGCACAGAATCGCATAGCGAAAGTTTACTTTGTATAGCGTAATTGTTTTGTAGTATCTGTGAAAAATGTTCTTTTCGCATAATAGCGACATTGCATATAAAGAACTTGTATAAATCAAGAACGGTGTGTTTGTAATTTGATCATATGTAAAAAATGATATACAAAATTAAAAAGCTATAATGGACTCTACAGTACATATACGGTACAAGTTGTCAACACTCATCGCAAAATAGTAATATTCACAAGATACATTTTGCTCAAGTCGTATTAGATTATTCTTCTAATATAATGTGCTGCTTTATGTATCTCGAAATTATATTGTGGAAAGTTTTGTGTCCACGTCTACCATAAATCATATTTATTATACTTTGAGTGAAAAATTCTGCCAAACTTTTTATGCTAAGGATAGCTTCAACAAGAATTTATATCAATGATGCATGTCTCAATTTACACAATTCAAAGAATGACATAAAGGAAGTGGTTGCTATGACGACAGGATTATATTAAAAAAAAAAAACTTACTTATTTAACAAGCGAGTAACATTAACTATTGCACCATGTTTTGTTGCTTGCAAGTTGATTCTCGCTTGTTTCCGATTCTTTTGCAATGAAAATAACATTCGAGCAGTTTGTCTTGCTTTCGAATGAAATATTTGTGCACATTGATTCTTGGAATATTCACGACCAACAAAACGAGGAAGATAAATGTTTTCGTTAACATTCTTTCCTTCGTTCAAAGTTTGTTTTTTTATTTATTTAAACTTGATAAAAATGAAATACCGGGTACCCCTAAAGTCATTAGACATTTGACGAAATAAAGTGAAATTCAAATAAATGTTTCACCAATTATACTATATATTGGCATAATACAAAAACTGAACAAAAAGCGTAACTACATACATAACATAGCTACATAACTCAATAATTACGTTTTTATGTGTACGACAGGTGTGTCTAGAAATCTCAAACTGATCAACTGACTGTTGTACATTACGAAACACATTTACAAGCATTTCAGGGGTAACTTTTTAAACAAAAACATGATCGATCAATACTTAAATTATAGAAAGTTGTAGATATAAAAATATCTACATTTTGTATAATTGTGTGTACTTCATAATAACAGTATATTACAGTATGTTTAATAGTTTATATATTCGTATACAGTATATTGTAAATTTATTTAAAAATTTAATAAACTGTTTTTCTCCTTAGTAAATTCATATAAAATTTTGTTTTACTACGCCAAAGATAGTGAATTTTTTGAGACAGTGAGCTATGTTAAACTTTTCAGCCATATAGTGAATTTTTTGACACAGTGAGCTATGTTAAACTTTTCAGCCATGTATTACTGTACTCTTTATATTAGATCATTTGTGAGTGAGTTGTGAGTTTGTGAATGAGCGAACTGGGAATTGAACGTTATACTGACGTCAACAGTTGTTTATGAGAATATATTGTACTAGAACTTAACCCCCGTGGTAGGTTAATAACCACGGGGTGTCGAGATATATTTAGAGTTTATGTTTATGAAGTTTGTTCATTGTTATAATTTAAACAAACTTAAATTATTAGTTTAAATTAAGTTTTAAATTTCCGTTAGTCCTCCA
>JAQIWH010006656.1:0-12531 GCA_034695005.1 Cryptops parisi
TTGATATTCCAGTACTTGTTAATAGCTCAGAAGTACCACTTCTGCCGTGCGTGGAGGACACACACTTCTTTTTTTTTGATTTGTGTAAATGCTTTGCATTTTCGTTTAAAATCTGACTACACCTTCAGGAACACCCTGTAGAGAATGTTATTAATCCTAAATAAACGGATGTTATTTTTTAAACACAGTAGGCCTACTAATATATTTATCTGGTCAAAGTTTATTCAACGAATAGAGTGTTAAACCACATCTAACTAATAGTCTTCGTTTAGTCTTCCTTTGAGTAGTATACGTCATCATGAATCTCATAATTCATGATAAAGAATAAGAGATCTGATTTTCAAATGTAGTACTACTAGTGAATTCAAATTAATGAAATTTGTTTTACTCACCCACTAGCGCTGAATATATTCTTGAACGGAGACAGGGATCTAGATAAATGGCTCATCCAAGCGCTCTTGAACAGATTGGAACGGATCAGCAAGTGGGCCTTAAGACAATGCCACTTCTCATTCTATCGGAGTTCCTTGCTGTTAGTATACGACTCTCAGGAAGAGCTGTGCCACTCGTTGGAAGACGGTCTGTCCAGGACCGACGTCCGAATGGTGGATTTTGCCAAAGTGCATCCGTCGGACAGTTGCGATCACCTCTACCTGCAAGCAGTGCAAAATTTAACAGATTACTTCTCTCAAATCTTCCAAAACTCCTCGGACTCTTCCACGAAAGTGCCAAAGTGATGGAAACATAATAATTGCTATAATCAAACATGTTCGCCAGTGCTTGCCAGAAGATGATTCATAGAATTGGTTTAGCGCATTTCGTTGCAATATATTAGGCTAATTCCATTGCACTTTATTATAGTTTATAATAATTTTGGGTGAACACTAGAGTGCCTAATACACGTGAGTTTTTTTTTAAAAGAAAAAAACCAAACGAAAAAAAAATATTTATGCAACCGTTCAAGTTGGTGCTCTTTACTTCGAGTGGTTAAGGGGAGTCTGAAATAAGCCAACCAATTCCAAACAATCTTTTTTTAAAGACAAAAAAAAACAAACAACTTGTACATATTGTAACTTATGCCTCATATTTTTTATAACATAAAAAAAGACTTTTAAATATTTCCTAAAAATAATCCCTATTAATCATTTCAAAGTAATTTATGATGGCAAAAAATAATACAATTTTACCAAACTTCTTAGTATATCAAGATTCCGGATTGTGTGGAGTGAACTCCTGTGAACGAATGTGAATGCGTTGCTTAATGAAGGTTTATTTTATACATTTCTGTAAATTTATGAACTGAACTTTTCCTTTTGTGAATGAATATATTGAGAATGTTTTATTAAAAAATCCAAGTTCTATTTTGAAATTTTATGCGAAACGTTTTTCATTTTTATACGCTTTATATTAGCTTCACAAGTGAGCGATGGCGTGTTAGAGTAAGAGAGCTATAAAGCCATAAGTTGAGTTGTGAATTATGAACTCATCAAAAAATCAAAAGCACCAAAAGAAAGAGAATTTCTTAAGTTTTCAATTTCAATTTCGTAAAAGTATGTTTCAGTTCTCTTATCACTTGTCTACTCATAATCCTAGAGAACTCGATGGAGGCAATATGACCTGACCTTTCCCCTGAACTGCAATACCATAATACCACGTTTCCAAGTTGTTGTTTCAAAATTCAAGGTTTAAAATGGTTTCAAAATGTATTTTTATAGCAATATCACTGCACGTCTATAAAACGTATGCTTAAACAACATTTTTAAAGTACTGTAGGCCTATTTGTTCCTATATAGACGCTGGGTTTACCACCCCACCCCGCTTCGCCAGAAATTTGTTTTGAAACCATGGAAACGTGCTATTGTTGAAACAATATCATCATTTTTTGCAGGGTGTTCACAAACGATAGATTCAAAACATCATGACCACTCGGTGAACATATCTAAAAGTTCAAGTATCATCTCGGGATTGATATGACATAGAGAGCTGAAAATAGCCGCGTTGACCTAGAAACTCACAACTGAACGTTGCGTAAAAACTTCGTGCCATTAAAGCTATCGGTGAAGAGTTCTTGAGACGACAAACATACCATTTCAGTTTTATAGTCGAGATTTTACTCGTTCCAAATGTAATTGATATACTTTAAACGTGTACATGAATTTTACTGCCCCCAAATCTTCCAACATACTAAACGTTATATACTGAAAAACTTATAATAATTACAAAATGACAACAAAATATCAGTCCAAAAACAAAGTCCCGAACAATTTAATCCACTCAATTTAATTAAAAACAAAAAGCCAAAAAATGAGTTTAAATTAAAATATCATCAATGAAGTTTGGGACCAGACGTTATAAAAAATACGTCTGGTATGTTTTTGTAACGAGTAATGTTTGGAATTTTTTAATTTTGACACTGAAGGACATAATGAGTATGTCCGTTATCTATATTGATTGTGCAAATCTGGTGACTGATAATAATCATTTTAACGTCTCGTCTCCTTCCCAATGAAATATTGGAACACAATTGTTTGACATCTACAACGGCTGCATTCAACACTCGTTTAATTGGTAAGTTTGACCTCATAAAGTTTGACATCTTGCAAATGGATTCATTGTTAATACATTATCACCGTAATACCACACACAAAATTGTGACAATATTGTGTCACACATAGCACCAGCTAATAGAACGACAAGAAGCGTACAAATTGGCAACATTGTCACCTAATGACAAAATTGCCAATATTCATATCATCACTTAAAAGAAATTATGCCCTTTGGCATTGACATGACACTATGATACTTTGATCATGATATGACAATACCGCACCTTGATTTATGACGGCATTGTATTCAATCAATGAATAGGTGATAATCGTTCCGTCTCTCATCTAGGACACTACAACCTGTATTCGCAGAAGAAGAAACCAATAATCGGTGAAAAATCCAGACGATTGCACAATTTTCTGTTGACAAACACTTGCTAGTGAAGTGTCTTTCAACCCAGCAATATTCTCCAACCATTGCTATCAGCTTTCCTCAAAACATGTCACCAACCAAATTTTTCATCAGAAAAATGTCACTGACAAACAAGTGTCATCTTTAGCTGCAACATGTTTTTCATCAAAATAGAAATATCACACAACTTCCGCAATGTCTATGTCGTCGTTTATTTCAACCACTGGCCACGATTTAAATCCGGACTACAGCCAAATGAACTTTTCGCAACTGACGAAAATATGGGTTATGAAACCCGTTGGCGAAGTTGCTGTAAAGGCAACAGTTTTGGCAGTGCTCGTTTTATGTTCCTTGGTCGCCAATAGTATTGTAATTTTTGTGGTACTCAGGACAAAACGATTACAAACGCCGACAAATTTCTTCATCGTTAATGTAGCTGTTGCCGATCTCCTTACATCGAGCTACACACCTTGGGCCTTTTTACTGGATGACATATTCCAAAATTGGCAATTGGGTCCAGTGTTATGTCAAGCAAATGGATTTCTTGAGAGTAAGTTGTAACCATAATTTCCAGTTAAGGCATTGAAAAAGCATTTTACAGGATTTATGCGAGGGTTATGTTTTGCGAAACCCAAAAAATAAACCGAAATCACAAAAGTGGACAACAGTGCAGGAACTTTCACTCAATTTTGAACCACCCTGCAAAATCGCATAACAGCGCAATTTTCACTAAAAAAACACAATAGCGAAGTTTTCTGGCATATATGTATAACTAGCGTCTGAAAAGATTTATACTGTTGCATAAACGAAATTTACAAAAATCGTTGTCTTTCTGTACCGCAGATACTGATAGACAATGTATGATACTGACTGAGTCAGAGACAATTTTATAACAAAAATTCGTTTGAGCTTAGAATGAATACAGATAGGCCTAACACAAAACTTCATGCACCATTTCCACCTAGTGAAATGAATACAGCGAGATCTTAATGCGTTTTTAAGAGACCAAAAAATGTCAATGTCTTAATGGGAATCGTCTCGAACGGGCTATTTAAAATTAACGTTTATAAACATAGACATTATTCTTACACTATTTCTTAAGCAGGTTTCACTGTAATACATATCGAAAATTGAGCTTTCAGAGCAAATCAATTTTACAATAATTCGGCCTAAAAAACAATGGCGTAATCGAGTTCCAGTTAAATGACAGTGTGAAATGTAACAAATTTTACTAACTGACGTAAATATGATTTTGCGAAAACCTCGCATAAATCAAATATCGCATATATCAAAACACCCATAAAACAAACTACAGTGGAAAATTTCAGCGTGAGAGGCAGAAATTTGCGCTACACATGGTGTACCCATTACGACATTGAAATAAGCAGGCGCTGAAACGTCATTCACTTTTACACACCGCACAGACTTGCATTTAAAATAATAATTACACTGTAACACGCATTTTTAAAATTCAAATCAAATTTTATAATTACACATATACTACTTTCATGAAATGGTAATATTTCTTTGAGGATTCTATAGAACAAGGAACCCGTGCTATAGCACGTAAATATTGTTCTCTCTGTTTACACTCACGTAGTTACGGTTTTCCTTGTGCGTTAAGTGTGTTTTTTTTTGTTGCCATGGAAACATTTTTCCACGGACAGATAGAAAGAGCAACTTGCATTTCATATAGTTCAATGATAATTTCTTTACTACAGTGCTTCAAAATAAGTTTAAAAATTGGTTTTCTGATTTTAGTTTCGTGGCTATTGGCCAGTGTTTTTTCGCTGACTGCAGTTTCGTGTGACCGACTATTGGGCATCGTGTATCCGTTTCGTCGAAAACTTAACAAAAAATCAGCTAAAATCGTCATTGTACTAGTGTGGTTAGTAGCAATGATTGTTGCTACGCCACTTATCTTCTTTCGGAAGTACAAGGTAACTATTATAATATCACACTAAATAACAACTGTCACATTCAACTGAAAAAAACAAACAAATAAATCAAAACAATTTAAAAAATAAACATAACCTTATTACTCATAACATACGTAAACACATCATATCAACTGAAAAATCTGTTATCAATACTGTTTATTGTTTTGATTAAAAATACTAACAAAATTGGTTTTTCCATTTTCAAGGTTAATATAGATTGACATCAAATAATATTTTTCCATCATTACTAAACTACACAAGTGCATGAAAATCTCTTGAAAATCTTATCAAGTGATTGAAAACAAAATTTTAATTACAAGTGAAAGTACCAAAAGCAAAATATTCACACTCCAGAGGGTTACGTGATGGAGGACATGAAGTGTGTAAAATGTAATATCTAAAGTAATATTTATAAGAAATTAATATCTAATCACACTTCAATGAGATTAGAAGTGTTTCTAACAAAGGTGATTAGCCTGGCATTTGATGAAACGCGTAAATGAGAGATAAACTAAGTACTTTCATAATAAGCGAACTACTTGAAATGGTTCAATTAAGGTTACACAACGTTCGTTTCATCATTTCACTACATGTTCAAATGTTAATTATTGTTATAACTAAAAGTTATGAAAAACATTTTTGCGAAATTTATGATTACTATTACTATTACTAAGATTACTATGATTTCATTAAGTCTTGAAAAGACAAATGAAATAGTTTTCTACCAACATACTGTATTGTAATTGACACACAGTTTGATCTCGCGTCATTATTAAGGGATGTCACACGCAATTTTGGTGTAGCAAGTCAGCAACTTGTAAACCACTGTGACGTCAGCTTCTTGCCAACAACCAGTATCATTGATTGGACAAAAAACTAACGTCACGATAGTTCATAAATTGCTTTCGTCACCCCAAAAATTGTGTGATAGGAGGCCTTTAAACAGAAACGCTTTGTTTACCTAATGTAGCGGATTCCGCTTTCTGTAATCAAACCTCAATTTGTTTTGATCTGATTACAATAAGCGACGTCTATAAAAATGGATTTGAGCGTAAAACCTACTGTTATTTATATGGTACAAATTTATGCTTTGTCAACATGAAATTAACAAAATAATTGGGTACTTGTGTATTAACCCACAAATAAAAATACATTAATTTTGATGAAAAACTGGATGCTGTTTTTTAACTAACCTAAACTGGTATTTATATTCAGACACCAGTTTAGGTTAGTTAGAAAACGACACCATGCAACTCTCATGGCAGTCAATGGGTTAGTTAATACACAAGTATCAAAAATTGTCTTTAATACAATATATTTAGAAATGCACTCATTATTATTTTGCAGGTTCGGCAATGGGCCGACTTTACAGAAGTCTTCTGTTCGGAAAAAACACAGAATATTTGGGTCAACGTTTATTGGATGGCCATAACGGGTCTGATGGTTTGGGTACCACTCACTGTGATGACCATAGCTTACACTATCATCATTTTGAAACTTCGTCGCTACAAGAAACTAGCTCCTCGTACTGAAAACGTCAAGCTATTCCATCATAGACGAAGGGTAATCAACAAACATTGTCTGCCTTAAAATTCTGAAAATCCACGTGAAAGGAAGTCAAATGTAGAATTGGTTGGCATAGTTTAATGCTCCTTAAGAGCGCTAATGTTGCGCGACAATTGGTTTCCAAAGAACTGACCGGAAAAATCGCAATGATAAATGGTTAACTAGACGTTTCTTCACATTCCTTCCATCTAGCATATTCGAAAATAGCGACCAGCCAATCAAACAATTATTTTTTATGATGATGTATTTTTCAAGCTAACCATTTTTAATTAAACGTTGGTTGTGTGTTAATGTCATGAAATAATCCTCAATTTACGCGAAGGTGAATTTTTTTGAGTAAATCTCTCATAAATCGAAAATCGCTCGCACCAATTCTCTTACGAAATTCGCTTATATTATAAGATACCTAACTAGTGATGTTAATTTACCACTTTTCATACTTCACAGGTTATTAAGATGTTATTCTTAATCCTTATTGCATTTGGATTCTGCTGGTTTCCATTCCTTGCATTGATTTTCTACAGAAACATTTTGTTGAGTGCGGAGTTTCATACCACGGTAACACAATTATTCAATTGATATAAGTATTCAGTATTCTTTAATATCATAAAAAACATGTTTTTTTTATCTCTTTCTAGCTCCCCGAGGAATATCCAGTAGTTTTTTTCGCTGCTCACTACGTTGCATTCTGTAGTTGTATCATCAACCCATTAATATATAGTTTGACAAACAGAAAATTTCGTCGAGCATTTCTGGAGCAATGTGCATGCGGGAAATATAAAACACAACCCAAGCAACCAACAGTCAAAATTATATATAATCCAACACCCAAGACTAGTTGAAGTAGTGTAATCATCGTGTGACTAAAGCAACTATCATGTGACTACTTGTGAATCACATCACCATGTAATATCACACTTTAACAGGGTGAAAAAACGCTACAATAGTTGAAAGTGATGTACATAACATGTTAATCATAGTGTGTTACTCAACAAAAGAAATTGAAGATTGAAATGATAGTGCTTTCTTAGTTAATTTCTTTATTCCAAGTTCACTCACATTTTATGTAACATTTGGATTTGTTGTAAAGTTATGATGTTAGATTTTTGAACAGGATTATCAAATCATCGAAAAAATTGTGTAAAACATTTTCGGAAAAAAGTTTAAATTTAATGTTAAAAGTCATTTACACTATGTTACTCTAGTTATTCTAATGCTATTGTCTAAATGCTATCACAATGTTTAGACATTTAAAAATTTGCCAATCTTAATTACTAAAAATTAGAATTACGTGTACAGTAATGTACATGAAGATTGCATATGAGAACACAAAGTTTGAAGTACTGTACTTGACAGTTATTCCCGATCTGCTTTTACCTTCATTAAATATATTACTACATATTGTTATTATACATTATTATTTTATTAATTATCATCATGCATGTTACTATTTTAATTATTACCATTTTTACTTATTATTATTATTATCATCGGTATTATAGGTGTTCCAAAAAATCCTTATTTGAAAAGATTGTAGATTTTTGTGCTTAAACATTTATAAGATCTTTCTTGTTACTGATATAAAATATCATTTGAAAAATGATCCTGCACATACATGTTACTAGATATAATCTGCAAATAGATATAATCATTAGATATAACGTTAGATATGATAATTAAATATACATAATGTTTACAATCAGCAAATATTAACATAAGTTAAAAACTGTTAAATACTGTAAACAGTAAAGACTGTATATACAGCGTATTACAAGAACACAGTACATGCTTAGCAGATATATACAAAAGTAATACAGTACATATACAGTATACAGGGGGTTCGACGACGAAACTGAAACACTCGCAAATATTGCACCTCAACTTAACTAAGTGTTAAGTTGTCACTTAATTTGCGTATACCGAGTAAAGTGGAAACGCTGATTTAGAATAGCAGCAAAGCCCATTTTACATGTCAACTTTTTAAATCAAATTTCATCAATTTCAACTGTATTTTCTTACGTCATATACACGTCGGGCGCGTTTTCGTGCTTTCGGTCAAACAACGAAACACAGCAAAAGCATTGACACGCGCCCGATGTGTGTATGACGTCAGAAAATAAGTTGGAATCGATGAAATTTGATTCAAAAAGTTTGACGTGTAAAAAATGGGCTTAAGAAATACTGTACCACCCATCCACACATCAAATTGGAGAGATAATAAGATGCTCAGGTTTTTGATACACCACAATAAATTGATGTCCTGTCAAAACTGTACGAGCGAGACACGCACCAACAATGTGTCTTGAGTTCGGACAGGTCTCACGTTATCGCTCCTATCTGATGTGGATGACCCGCTACATTTTGTTGCTGTGCTGCTATGCTGAAGCAACGTTCACACACTATTCTTTTAGTATATGCAAACTAAATGACAGTTTAGTTTCAGTTCCAATTTGTTTTCATAAAAATAAAAAAGACAGTAAATTTTATTTAAAAAATGCAATTGTTACGATGAAAAATGACTACTTGGTTGACGACCAAGTAGGAAATAGATGTTAAAGTCGAGGTGAAATATTTGCCAGTGTTCCAGTTTCATTACCCTCATACATCTACACATGTACAGTATACAGGGTGGTCTAGAACAGTGGTATCCAAACTTTTCTGAACGCGCACCCCTATGTTAGTAGGACCAAAAGTCATGCACCCCCTGATGTATGTAACAAGAGTTTATAAGTGATTAAAGTTATAACAAACCTCTGTAACAAGAGTTCAGAAGAAATATTCTCTTTGTAATAAGAGTATGTAAAAAATATCCTATTCTTGCGCACCACCACGGATAGCTTCGTAAACCCCTAGGGGTGCGCGCACACCACTTTGGAGACCACTGGTCTAAAAGTATGTTTACGGCCAATTATTTCCGAAAGTATTGGACGTAGGATGATAAGGTTGGCATACATGGGGAGCCACCTGTGACGAATCCAATGGCGCTAACGAGAATGACCTTGACCCTTGCGTTCAAGATTGTTTAACCATAAGAGATACGACTTTTTAACCGTAAGAAATACGACTTAGAAGTAAATCCTAAAGTTGTAGGGAACCCTCAAAACAAACCGAATGCACCAAACAGACTCGCAATAGCTGCATAAGTTCAAAATATATGACCAAAACAAGATCAGCGTTGCAGAGAAGTGAACAGCATTGCAGAGAAGCAAACAGAGCCACTGAATGCCTACTACGTGAAAGCACAGAAGAAAAACCAGAGACAACGACCTGTAAACGAATGTTGCACATTCCCATAAGCACAGTAGGCCCTGTTTGCTTTTCTGCAATAGCGTTCACTTCTCTGCAATGCTAATCTTATTTCAGCCATAACTTTTGAAGTTATGCAGCTATCGCGATTCTGTTTGGTATATTTGGTTGGTTTTGTCGGTCCCTACAACTTTCTGTTGCGCTTTCAAGTCGTAGCTCTTAAGGTTAAAAAGTTACAATGTAAATAACCTTGAAAGCAAGGGTCAAGTTCATTCTGGTTAGCGTCATTGGATCCGTCAGAAATGACTCCGTCTTTTAGTACAGGTATACCAACCGGCAACCTATCACCCTACGACTAATACTTCCAGAGATGATTGACTGTAAACAGATTTTTAGACCACCCTGCATACATATATACACCAACAGACTTACACTGTACGTATACCCATACATCAGTTTACTCGTTATATTTTATTTGCAAGAAAAGTGCCTTTTAATTATGCATGTACAATACATATAAACTTAGTTTGATTTTCGCTAGGCAACTGTGAACTGTTGCCAAAATATATGTTAATCTATTTTCACTAAACATTGACATGTAAAGTCGACGTAACAAGAGTTGGCCTTTTACAGCCATTATACCATATCCAAGGGCCAACTCTTGTTGCCCCGACTTTACTAATCAGACCACAAAGGTTTAGGTGTGACTACCTCGGTTATCTGATACATCTTCTTTCGTTAATCAAATCTGTATACTTCACACTTATGTAACCAATTCACGAATTCTCTTTTCACGTTTTTTTATCTGTGACACATTTATCAAAATCTAACTATTTAACTGCAAACAGATCTAACAAATAGTAAAAATTATCATCTGTGAAAATGAACACCTCTGTGAATCCTTGGTTGGTATCTGACAGAAGGAAACTTTCCAACCAGAATTGCTCTCAATTTCTCGTGAAACAGGGAATATAAAAAAGGATTTGCTAAACCATTGCCCAAGCTAAGTATCACCAAAGCTTGTCTGACAGCCCTCTGCACGGGCGTGTTCGGTATATAATGAAGCTGCTGAACAACTCCGTAAGTGCTGAAAGGCATTCGGCAACAAATGAATATCAACGCCACCTTGAATAGAGTTTTTATAATTTTCTTTTTGGAAGTAAGCGCATTGTTGGTGGAACCACTACTACTGACAGTCGTTTCTGCTGAACTCGAAGTTACGGTCGCACTATCGGAAATGGGTTTTCTTATCCACAGAAAATGGCCAACAGAAGCGTAGCAAAATATAATAACGACCAACACCGGCACTATGGTCAGATAAATTACCAAGATGTACGCTTTGTGACTGTTTTCGTCGAATACATAAGGAGCGCAAACTACCATTCGTTCATAATCGCAAAAATTCAACGGCTCGAGTGCAATGAGTTCCAGTGTGTCGTACATGAGAACCATCGGTATGCTGAAGACTATAGCTGTCACCCAAATGATAGCGACCGAACTTGCAATGACAGGAAGACCAGGACGTTGACTTCGAAGAGCACAAACGATTCCTCGGTATCGATCGATGGCAATACAACCCAAGACACATACGCTGAAAATTACTGCCATGGTCTGTAAAAAAGGTATCAATTTGCACACAAACTTGCCAAAAGTCCATCGATAATCGTGCAACAACAACCCAGCCTCGATTGGCGCGATGCTAATGGTTGAGACCAAGTCACTAATCGCCAGCGACATAACTGACACAGTTGTAAATGTAAGTGGTTTAGGGTATCTGATAAAGATGTAAACAGTCAACATGTTGACCAAGCAAGCAGCCACGGACACGATCATCAGTAAGACACCGAGTGTCAATTTGGCAGCAAAGTGTAAAGGCTTGGGAACCCAAACAAGTTCAATGTCTTCCCCTCCAGTGATAATATCCTCGTCAACATACGAACTGTTACAACTGAAGTCACCTCTATATTCAGCGGTTGTAATCTCCATCACCACTTCGAAACACTGTAATAAGTTTAGTAGTAAATCATAATGAACATAACAAAAAATTCACCCGTAAGAAAATTATTAATGAAACGTATGTAGCACAAATGAATGGTCTACCAATGTTATTGCACATTGGTTCGAAGATATCCGGTTATCATTGCCTTATTATTTTCTCAACACAGATCGAAGAAAAAAGCCCAATAAATATCAAAACCTACGCTTACCGACCAATAAACTACAAAGAACAAGTCATATATAACATTTGCCACACGGTTCACATCACTTCATGTCGATAACACATTTTCGAAGGTTGGACACCTACTTTGCATTACAAAAATCTAAAAATATATACATACAAATTATTAGTATATCCACAACTATCTAACTCAGTTTAAGAAAACATCAAAGTAAAAAACATTACCATTCATGTCAAAAGAAATGAACGTTCACTCCAATCAACATCATCTCTAGTATGATAATCTGAATAGTGGATTTCGTGGTAAAAATATAGTGCATAATAAATCTACCCTATCATTCACGAATACAAGATGAAGATAGTTGCTATAGTTTAGGGAAATAAAACTCTTCACTTCGGTTTGTCTAGTATAATGTTACAAGACCAAAAAAAATTATTAAAAGTCAGTGTTGGGTAGCCAACTACTAGTAGGTGTCTTGCGTAAATCTACCCCTTTTTATTGACTTTTGTTATTGAGCAGCTGTTTTATTGATAAAATCACAAGATATGTTATTTTCTATCAATTTAATTACACGTAATATAATGTGAATATGAGGCAAGAGTTGAATTACATATACAAGTGACCATTTATGTAATTATTTA
>JAQIWH010006657.1:0-12525 GCA_034695005.1 Cryptops parisi
TATATATAAATAAAGAAAAAAAAATTCGAATTGATCAATGAAACTGAAAATGGAACACCCCGTACAACAGCCAAAACGCGCGAAGATGAAGAGCCAAACCAACGTTTTCGTTCTACGACTAAAGCCATTCGTTTCTTGTGGGTTCACAAGTGACACAAATAGCGGTCGTTCTTCCTCAAATTGAAAGTCTGCCTCCCACCAACTTGGCTTTTCCTTATATCTATCTCCCTCCCCCCCCCCTCCATTTTTTCTCCAAACTCTTTTTTTTTATCATCTTACACTGTCCAACTCACAGTATATACAGATAAAAATTTTTTTTTTTTATCCGACTAGAATCTGATTCGAGACGAAATCGCGCGACTATGTTTCATCGAAAATTCAACGCGTTCAAATTTACGACTTTTAAAGGAGAATGAAAGGAGTAGACAAGGAGTGTATGAATATCTATATTTGGAAAGAAAAATGGATTTCTTAAAGAAATAAAAACCTGGAATCTTATTGACTACCGAGATGACAATGATGATAATGTTTGAATGAAAACGGAACATCTATTATTCGTGCTGAAGATTCGATTTTCACGACAAACAGTGAAAATTTCATCGATATGGACGGTGCGATGTTATTGCTGGTTATCAAAATAATAAATTTTAAGAACGAACGTTCAATAAAATAAATGTGTGTGTGTGTGTGTGTGTGTGAAACGCAAACGCATAAGCCTACATGAAACAAATATTTTTAAAAAAAAAATTTCTAAACAAGTACCGTACATTAAAAATACTTTTTAGCTTCATGCGAATTTAGATTTGTGCGATCTTTAAGTAATTCGATATTCGATTTATATTGAGTTTTGAGTAGGAAAATTGATGCGAATGCTTTTATTCTTGATTCTCTTTAATTTTTTTCGATTTCTACAAGTTTCGATTTATGCGAATTTTAATTTATACGAATCTAGATTAATGCAACCTTATGAGTAATATGATATCCGAATTTATGAGAGTTATGAGTGATTTCTATTTTTCGATTCGATTTATGTTTTACATTGGACTGCAGGGGTTTTTCGATTTATGAGGTTCACACTTTCTGCGATTTTTGGTCCATTGGACTACAAGTGAAGCTAATATAAAGTGTATAGAAATATTCTAATAAAACATTCACACTTAAAAGTATCCACAAAAACTATTCTAAATCCAAGATAATCCATTCTTAATTTTTATTGTATATCTGTTACCGCCAATGTATAAAATGCCAAACTTCTTTTGCAAATTATGAATTAACATTGGAATAATTAAGTTACGCAAGAGTGAACTACATTTAAATTTAGGCCTAAATTGAGACAATTTGTTTTTATAGAGAAAATGTTAACTGGCCTAAACTAACCTTAACTAACTTATATACCGTAGTTCTATACAAGATGTTTATCACTTTACCAAAAAAGATCAAACATTCTATACAATGCCTAGATTTTACACACATTCAAAATATTCGTAATCCTAGATAATCCATTCTTGATTTTTATTTGTTTGTCTAAAAATTAAGTGAATTTTATTCTATTCTAGGATATGAAAATTGACAAAAAAATTCTGTAATTTAAGATACTAGTAGTTAACCCGTGCTGTAGCACGTGGAGATATTTTAAATAGTTTGCATATATTCACGTTGTTATGGTAAACTTGCCAAAACATGTGCTAAGTGTGTTCTATGTTTCGTTGGAACATTTACGGATAGAAAGAGAGAAAAAAAATAACGACTGACCTTTTATATAA
Organism: Cryptops parisi; assembly: GCA_034695005.1. Taxonomy (NCBI): domain Eukaryota; kingdom Metazoa; phylum Arthropoda; class Chilopoda; order Scolopendromorpha; family Cryptopidae; genus Cryptops; species Cryptops parisi. The sequence continues at coordinate 1,764 of JAQIWH010006657.1, forward strand.
TGTTAATAAAAATTTACGGCAACAACAAAAATAAGAATAAAAATCGCTCATTTATAGACAAACATTAAAAATCGAGACATAAGGTAAAAAAAAAACAAAAAACAAAACGAACCCCTAGAAAAATCCATCTACGCTGTAATACCCATTAATAGAACCATTAACAATTACAAAACCCGACAGATGGTTGATGGGAAAATTGTCCCCCATCAAAATCATGATTTTGCTTCCTCTTTGGTATACTTGATCACGAAACACATACACACATAACAACTGAATATAAAAAAAAGGCGCATCAACAACAACAAACACCAATAACAATACACACATCAAACAGCTGCAACTGAATCCATCGATGATAAAACAAAACCTAACGGAAGAGGAAAAGATACACAGGGGGCGGAAAACTGAAACTGACAAAAATCGATAGCTTTCGATAATTGAAAGCAGCGTCATATTTTTCATCATCGGTGGACCCTTTTCAGCATGGGTCCCTTGTTTGTTGGATTTACTGCTTCTTCCTCTTCTTCCACTTCAAAACCATCAAGTCCAAAGAGTAGTAATTCAAAGCACCATCTGTCAATACGTTATTGTTGGCCATTCTTTGCTGTCTGTATGTCTATCTGGTTTGTGTGTGGACAATATCGACAACCAACTTGTATTGTGGGGGGAAACGTCGATGTGGAAGGGGTTTCATTTTTTATACATACAGTATATACTGTATGTATACTGTATACATACAGTATACATACAGTCGATATATTTTATTTTTTATTTTTAAGACGTCCCTTAGGAAAAGATCAGTTTGAAAATCTTCAAAATAAATTACACAATGAAAAACCAGACAAAACAAATTTGATTATAACATAAAATAAACGACAACTGCATGTATGTATAAAAAAAAAACAACCCCAAAAGCACAATTAATTTTTTTTAACAAAACCAAATATGATCTAGTAGTTGTTTATATAAAAAGAAGTTGTTGTTATTGTTGTTTAATGTGTGCAAAATGACATTTCCGATGGATTAATGCATAATCTTTCATTGGTAAAAATTTACCTTTCATTCCTACTGAGTTACCATTCCCAACAAAAACTTATCGTATTAAAGAGTACTAGGTATAAGCCCGTGCTCTGCACAGAAAAAAAATTCTACCAAAAAAAAATAAACGTTTCCTCATCGAGAATCGAATTCGCTACCTTCAGCTTATAAACACCATCGCTCTAACCACTCGACTTAACTGATAATGCGTTCTATATAAGTTGCTAAATGTGATGTTTTGCTCTCCCCCCCCACATTGGGGCTAAAATGGGGAGATAAAAACCTTAACATTTTAACACAAGAAAGTAACCCTTCCGAGTTTGGTTCCAATCGGTTCAGCGGTTTAGGAGCCTCATTAAACCGCACAAACTAATCGACCGTCTTTTTAGTACAGTATAAATAGTATGTATTTTTAAGTTTTTCAAGTTAAGTGTGCGTATTTGACACTATGAAAATTAAACGTTAAAAATCAATTATAAGCTTATTTACATATCAGCGGCGTCACTAGATTTGGTGCCAATCCTTGATCAGCGGCTATAAAATCGTTACTCGAAGCATCACATTAGAACGTTGAACACGTGTTACATCCCACTGGGTGGCACCAGATATTTCTGCTAGAAAATGTTATTAAAAAAACGAGTAAAAAGTTTAGAGTCCATTTAATTGCATCGTGTGATTTAATCACTAATTTGCCATGCAGTTAATTTCGTTTATAAACTAAAAAACTTTAGCTCTCCTGTACAACACAACGAATACCCACAACTTTGTAGTGCTTTCCTGCCGAACAGAGCGCATTGCGACAACTTTTAAAAGGCTTTCCAACATAACATCACACGTAGCTACAGCTTTTAAAAGCTTTCCAACATAACATCACACGTAGCTACAGCTTTTAAAGGCTTTCTAACATAGCTAGAGTTTTTGACTTTCCAGCATTACAAACGCGCATGACGAGCTTTTGAAGGCTTTCCAACATTGCTACAGCTTTTAAACGCTTTCCAGCATAACACCGCACGTAGCTACACCTTTTGAAGGCTTTCCAACATAGCTAGAGCTTTTAAATTTTACAGGCTTTCCAGCATTACAACGCGCATGGCTACAGCTTTTGAAGGCTTTCCAACATAGGTGCAACTTTTGAGGCTTTTCAGCACAACAATGCGCATAGTCATAGATAACGGAAACTGAAGTAACTAATCCGAAGTTACTTAAAACAAAAGTAACTAATCTTGCTGCTGCAACTGACTGAAGAATACTTTGCGAATGTGAACAAATTTTAAAGTACTGTATAGAATTATAACCTTGTAGACACCGTATATTGATACAGTACATTTAAGCTGGGGGGGGGGAGAGTTACAAAAAAATGTTGCTATGATTATAACTACCCTAGTAATTGGGTTACTTAGCGTCGTTAATGCACCAAATTACACAAAAACTAAATTTTTTTTCGCATGTAACTAACATCTTGAAAATTTTCTCTCCTCGCATAACAGCGAAAGTGGCATTAGGTTTCAAACATCGCATAAATCGATAATCGTACAAATTGAAAATATCGAAATTCCCATAGCAAAACTCTACCGTCCAGTCTCCAGCACACCATCACACAAAATCGCATAATTTATTTATTTATTTATTTATTTATTTATTTTTACATCCCATGGAGATATCAATACAGATAAAGAAAATTAAAAAGGTAAACAGAACTCCTCAAACAGAGCTAAAACAAACAATGGATGGCATACAAAAAGAGGATAACATAGCTCCAAAAAGAAAATACAAAATCACAAATTGTCTATTGAAATGAAAAGGAACAATAGAAAACGACTTCGAAAATGGTGATAATAAATTGTAATAACAACATAGTAGGAATTGACATTAGACAATATTTACACAACAAAGAACTAATACTTATCGGCATAGATAATGTGTTTTTGCAACATTTTTTTGAAGTGGATACATAGGATGGTACACTTGGTAGACAAACAGGTGAGAGGTGTTTTTCTAATCGAATATGGTAGTGCATTCCATATTTGAAACATGTTATACGGATAGCGATTATAATAGTGTTTTGGTATATACTTATTAAGTACAATTTTGTATTGTGTGGTTTCGCGTAGTTTTGGAGAGGCTGAAATAAATTCGACAATAAAGTTTAATAGGTGTTGTTTATTTTTGAAACTTCTTGACATTTCAAGTAGTTTATTGTAAATTGCCAATTGAATAACTGTCATAATCTGGCATGATCTAAGAAAATTAGAAATTGAAGTATACGGGCTCAATTTAAACAGAGTTGGTATAATACTATTATATGAAGTGGTCAATCGTTTTATCCGATATCTAGAGGCGTCTGACCAAATAATCATTGCATACTGTAGAGTTGCATGAACCTTAGTTTTAATGTAATTTTTTTTTCAGCGTTGGTAAGTACATTTTTTAATTGTTTAGCTTGATATGTGAGTTTATTAAGTTTAATGGTTAAGTGATCGATGTTAGCCCCGAAATTAAGGTATTTATCGAAAAACACGCCCAAAATTTTAATGAAATGAGTATCTTGTGATACGTTATGGAAAAAGGTAAGGGTATTAGTTTTGAGTAAATTGAGTTGTAGGTTGTTGCGATCACACCATTGTTTGATTTTACTCATGTTTTAATAACAAAACTTTTAATAACAAAAGCTTTAATAACAAAACCTTTCTCGCAATATAACGAGCATTTTAGTGATTTTCCAATCTTGCACATCGGTGAAATCGTCTTTAAAAAAACTCGCATAAATCGAAATTCCTGCACAAATTCCATAATTTAATAAAATTATATACGAATTTAAACAAACCGAGCGTCAACATCAAACAAATTTCAAAACTTCAGAGCTTTGATTAACCCTAATGACAAGTTAGAAAGTTCTTAAAATTTGCAAAACGACATTTCGTGAAACCAAAATAAAATTAACTACCTTTCACCGTTTGATAAAAATACTTAAAAAATTTATAAATGAGGATACGCATCCTTTACATCATTATCATCAATAATTTAATCGTGTATCTCATTGTCGTGAATCCTGCACATGCAAATTTCAAATTCCGTACGTTGTGCCAAGTGATTATAATGAATGATGGTTTCACATAACAGTGAAAAATCTCTTCACAAAATTCACGTGAAAAATAAAAAAAAACCACAGACAAAAAAAAATCACGTTAAAACACTCCGGTAAACGACGTTTCGCATAATGAGGAATAAAAAGCACCAATAGAGTGGTTTTGTGGGAAAGCTACCGTAACCGGTTTCGTGTTGATATCACCATCAACATCATCTCCATTTTCCATTCGGTTGAGGTCCCCGGAAAAGAGACCATCCGCTTTTGCTACTCCCTATGGATCTCCGTCAACAACTCAATCGATATGCAAAATTTTCCCAGATAGCGCCAAACATTTCAAGCAGCAACGACACAATAATACCTGCCCCTTCTCATATTAAAAAATAAATAAATAAAATACAACATCTGCTGCACTTTTCCTGGAAACGAAATGCGCACAACGATGAATTTCCGTTTCCGCTACTTGGATGATTTTATTCATTTAATTTTTTCCGTATATAAAAATATTTATATATATTTTTTTTAGCTCGTTCGCTTGCCCGCCCACTTGAAAAGTGAAGTCACCGTGTTCCCAGAGACGATTCTATAATCGAGTTATTCTCGCTTAAACTCAATTTAGTGCACGAGTTCATCCTATTTTGTAGCTTTGACACAGACAGAGATCTCCCATAAGTTTCGTGATTCTTCGATCAATTCCAACAACTATCATCGTTCTTCGAAGACGAAAAATTTCATTACAACTCGACATTGTGAAGAGGACATTTCAAACGAACATACACTCAGTCCTTCCAAAACACACATTATAAAATTATTCAAAAATTTCATCTAAAAAATTTAATATATAATACACAGGAAAATCATGCAAGAATTAAGTTCTGCGCAAATCTCGCATAAATCGAAATTCCCACAAAGTGACAAAAATTTCAGTGTTAATCCATTCATTGTTCAAAAAATTGTTTTTAAACTCTTTATATTAGCTTCGCTTGTGAGTGAGTTTATGAATTTACGAGCAGGAAATTAAACGTATAGGCCTACTGCCATTTACAGTCTTTTACGATAATGTACTGTACAGTCCAATTTAATAAAAACCGCATAAAACGAAAACAGCATAAGTCCTTCGCATAAATCAAAAACCGCATAAATTCAATGTGAAAAATCGCACATATAAACAAATAAATAAATCGAAACTTGCAGAAATCGAAAATGGAATTACTCAAAACTAGCATAAATCAAAATTGACTTGAATCAACATTCGCATAAAACCAAACTTATAAGAAATCAAAAATAACAAAACACGCATGAATTGAATGACGAATTACTTAAAGATTGCATGAATTTTAATTCTCATAGATCAAAAACATGCCAAAATCATAAAAATGGATTATTTGCTTTATGTATATACATACAGTCAGTCAGTCAGCAATGTGTAGAATCCAGGTAAGGCACTCTATAGACTTTTTATTATAGTCTCTTATGAAAAAGTGTGAAATAACATCATACACCTTGTCAGGTTAATTGAAAAACCTTTTAAGCCTAAATTTAAAGCTTAACCTAAATCCTCACCATTACGATGCTAATCTCATAGTCATTGCCAATTTCATAGACTAAACTAGATTTAGCAGTCTAATGCCTGCATTATATACGCCGGTAAAATATACAATTTTCAATAAAATTTTAAAAAATACAAATTAAACTCGTCTTCAAACATCAGACATTCCATTGACAAATGCGACAATATTTTCTATGCATACATAAAAAAAAAAAAAACACAACCAACAACAATAAATCTCTTGAAACAAAAAATGATAAAACACGAGGACAACATCCATCCGTCATTCACGCCTTCAGCCAAAACAATTCAACTTGATGTTCCCTTTTATCTAATCATTCCATGCAAAGAAAAGCCATTCTAACCACATGTCATAACAATTATTCCAAGCACAAGAGTGCATTAATGTCCACTATCGTGATTAAGATAAAACTTGCTACGTTTGAGAGAAAAGAGGGAGAAGGAGGGGGGGAGGTAGGACAATCACGACAGAAATATAACATACAAACAGCTGAGCCCAAAGCCCGAGCCTCTGTTCATGACAAATGATCCACGGTCCCGAGAATCAAGAGGTCATTTGTGTTTTTATGATGGAACTCATCGTGCAAGAATCTCGCGACCAAATGACCAAGCGCAGAAAGAAAACAAACTATTTATCACATGGCACAAACTGTGACCGTTTAAAGATGACAGATCCTTGGCTCAAGATAGCGTCCTCGGTTATGGCCGCTTCTATTCTCTGAAGAGAACAAGAGAATGGCCGATGATAGTAGTAGTAGGTACGTTAGCGAACCAAAACCCGAGGCCTCCTCGCAAACCCAAACAACGAGCAAATCCGATTTGGACAAACCATCATGGGTGGCGATAAATAAGATAACAGCCATCGATTCAATCTTGTCATTGCATCGCTTTTAGCACGCAGTAAAAGAGACGAAAACCCCCCCTCGCCATTGCCAAAAGCCATTTCCACGATGTTTGTTACTTTGTTACCGAGTGGTGTTGAAACCTCTTCTTTGGCGAATGAAGAACGACAAACGCTCTTCATCTGCCATCAAAGTCTCCAAAAAGGACAAAAAAAAAAACAACGTGAAAACGTTACTCAAAGTTGCAATTATATCGCTTTTCCACGAAATTATCGTGCTAGTAGTAAAATTCGAGAACACTGTCCAATCTTGGATCTCGTGCCAACAAATCCTTTCAGAGCTTATTATTTGTACACGAGACTAAAGTGCCGTTTAAACGAGTCAAACATTAGTGTCAGCACCTTGCACTGAAAAGTACCTTTAAAAAAAACCCAAACTTGATGCAGTACGTCATGTTTAATGGTGCACTCAATGTCACTGCCTATCCAGTATTTTTTTTTCAAAGTTTATACAAAATTACCATAGCTATAAGCATTTTTAATGAAATCCAAAATTGCTAAAAAAAAAAAGTATGTAATGATGAAAAATGCTAACATACACTTTGTGTTTGTAATACACAGTGCAGTATTGCTAACAGACCTAACTTCATACAATTGTTAAGGGTTCATAAACGACATGATCGTTTCCCTAATGCAACACCATGCTACACTACTGACTAGGCACGTTTCCCCGACTACATTAATGTTACAAAATTATTTTGTACACCATAATGGTACGATACCCCTCCAACCTTTTTAGTATATCACATCAATTAGTAAACATAAATGCTTTTAGCAGGCAAAATATTTAATAACTATAAATATTTTCTTAATTCAAGAAGAAATACCTTTACATTGAAAATATAAACTGTTTAGGTAAAGGTTTTGTGGAATCCCATTTTGAAACACCGACTAGAGAATTAAACATCGCATTACTGTCAATGACATTAACATTGCATTGCACATGTAGTATGAAGTACGAAACCAAACGAAATGCTAATCATACAGCATACACTATGGATGACTTAACCACAGAAAATATACCTTAGGTCCCCAACACTGATTCATAACATCAACTTGCTACTACAGGAGATCCTCGACTTTCGCAGGAGTTACGTTTCATGCAAACTTAGCAGAAATCAACATTTGGATCTCTCATGAAGTGGCAAAACAAGGGTTCAGTACACCACAGCATCAAATCACACAAGAAAGAAACTTTTCTTGATTATAACAGGCATCTGGGAGAATGTCTCTCGTAATGAAATGCATGAATCGAGGACTTCCTTATAAAAACATCACTGGACCCAAATTGATTGGGCCTATGCTGAGAGAGTAGGATGAACAGTTAAATAACAAATCATAGAATCATGTAAAATAATCGTGAAATTAAAAATTGCATAGAAATAATGCAATACCCTTCAATGCTGACAAATCAATAGGAACGACAATGTCCAGATCACGACCCAGTCTCCTAACAAAGCAGCATTTCCATTTAACATTATCAATGTTACTAATAACTTCCACCACTGTTCAGATTTACCGAAAAATACAAATGATGGTATACACTGTCTTTATACCTGGCTTACTTCCAATGTACATGATCATGGCAAATATGCAGATGACAGCAGAGTTTGGTTAGAATTACACACATATTAGATTTCCTTAGACTGATTACTTTTAGTATCAGCTATGGCAAACCAAAAGCAAGTCGAAAATGTATCCAAAGTGAAAAAAAAACAAAAAAACAAAGAAGACAATGAAACCGATTTCCTACCTTGGAGGTCGGTAAGCACGATCTTGTGGTCGTATGAACCTGTGAGCAAGTAGTAGGCACTGGGAGAGAATCGGACGTTGCGTATGTCAGAAGAATGTGGCTTGAAGCACTGAATCATACGGTTGCCTCGTATATCGTACAGCATACAAGTCGAATCTTCATGCCCCGACACCAATAGTCGTCCAGATGGATCCACAGCAACGGCAGCCACTGGAGCACCTATGACATAAAGTTCAGTTCCAATTTTAATGCCAATGGATCGTTACACACATGAAAAAAAACAAAAAAACACAACATCATGACAGTTCACACAAGCAATTACATTTTTCTGAAAGGAAAAACACGTAGAAAAATATTACCAAAAAAAAACAAGCACTAAGAGTGCAAGCTGAATTCAAGGCGTCCCCAAGCTCCCTTGTTAAACAACAACTGCTCCATAACAGTTCTTCCATTCTGAAGGTAGCTATTTCTGTAATTACAGTTGGCAGCAGTAAAATCAAGACGATTTACAGTTGAAAACGCAGATAAAACATGGTCTCAATTAACCATAACAGCAAAGCATAACTACCAATGAAATCAATGTAAAAACATTGTATGATTCATGCCAGGGGTGCCCAACCCATGGCTCGCGAATGCTCAAGAAAAGTATTTTCAAGTGAAAAAATTAAAAGAATTGCATTATACTAAAGTCTATGGAACAACACTGCAACTGATTTGAAGTATTTTTATGCAAAAAATTTTCCTAACATGTATGCTTGAGCCTAAGTAGTGCATGAAAAATGTATGGCCCGCAATGCTAACAAAATTTTCAGAGTGGCCCAAGACTTCCAAAAGGTTGAACACCCCTGATTTATGCCATTAGTTTTTTAGTCCAACATCTTTATCACCATCTTGGTCAGAACAAACTGTCACTTTATAGCCTCTCAAAAATAAGGTACAGAAACAGATATTAATTATTGGTCCTACCAACTGTTGTAAACACGAAGCATTTTTGAAACTCTACAAAATTTTCAATAACCAAGTTTGGTGGTAAATTCGCCAATCAACTGTTGTTCAAAAACTCGAACAAATACAACAAGTTTTGCAACGCTCTCTCTTTAACCATATGCAGTAATGAGTTGCTAATCTCGCTGAACAATGGAAGAAAGTTCGTTAAACAAACACCAAGACTTTTCATCTTAACGCATGTCACAAGAAAAGCAAAAAAACTAACAGGTAAAGTTTCAGAACAAGATTATTTCCACACGTACTGTTTAATGAATAGTAAAATGTTACCTTTGCCACTTCCAGCCCCTGCTTGTGGGGGAGCTGAAACAATGTTGACACAACCACAAGTCCGAAGATCCCAAAAGCGAACTGTTTTGTCTTGAGAACCACTCACAAACAAAGCACCACCCCACGTGTATAATGATAAAATATGCCCTGAAAAATAAAATAACAAAAAAACCATTATTAGCAAAATATATACGGTACATCGTCAGAGTACAATAAAAACATACTTGACATAATACAGTGGAACCCAATTATGATAATCACGAATAATGTTATCAATCGGCTATTGTTGTCATTATCAGTCGATTCCAAGACACTGTTTAATGTTTTATTCCATTGTTTAATGTTATCAGCTGGCTATTGTTATCATAAAACACTAGTGTCAAAGTGATCGCAACAACCAGATTCCACTGTATCATAAAAGTTGAAAAATTTACAAATTTGTTCAAATGGTTCATGAACTTAATGTCAAATATTTGTGTACATTGTATGTTGAAATATTGTACTAGTATATAAGAATACATTATACAATGTATATATTGTAATAGTGTTAAGGTGTATAGTGACACCCACACTTATTGTATAACTCGATTGTAGCGGTAAAAAAAAACATATAGGGCCTAATTAATCACAGTTGATTATCGCATGAAACAAGTATTGACAACTAAAATTGTGATTACTGTGTAAAAAAGAAATTTGTGTCTTGTGCCTTAATTTGCATTAAGGCTTTGCCTATAAATTTAGTCAAACTAATAACTATAGTCAAACTAATGTACAGGTTGGGCCTCACTGATCCAGAAAACTTGGGACCAAAAAGTGGCTGGATTGGCGAATTTTCCTAACCAGTGAAAAAAAAAAAATGGCAAAATAAACTGTAAATTTAAAAATTATGATCCAAAGTATTTACTATAAATTTCACGTCCGTAACCACCGAAGCTGCTGCCGGACTAGGGAGTTCCAAATTAGTGAGGTGCAGCCTGTAGGCCTACTGTACTCATGTACAGGATTATTTCTATATATATAGAGATAATCTTGGTACAGCTACAGGTCTGTAACCAGAAATTTTTTAGGGAAAGGGGGTGAAGGCAGACACTTAGGGCCATATCGACAACGCTTGCTCACTGTGAGGAGAGTGCGAGCACA
>JAQIWH010006658.1:0-12521 GCA_034695005.1 Cryptops parisi
TTTAATCATGCCAAACAAATTATATCCAACTTTTACTGAGCGTCCCATAAAAGGGACAATGGCCGTTAATGGGTTAACAATTTGGCAATCTTTCTATAACAATTTGGCAATAGTTTCTTCCAGCAAGGTTGTTTCTATAGAAACAACCTTGCTTCTAGTAAATAATTTTTTCACTAGCGCGTGCTTCCTCACCAGCGCCTTAGTGTGTGGAAATTCCGAAATAAAAAATAAATACTTCAACTGTAGCGAATATTGCCCAGCAATATGAGCTACATAAATTCCCGTCATTTTTGACGGGCTTTTCACTAGTATTAACAATGAAATGCTGGAGTAAAGAAAATAGCTGACAGTTGGCAACATGAGTTAAAATAAACTAATGTTCCCAAGCAACATCGGGTAAAACAATGAACTGCGTAATAAAAAAAGCTTTTCAGTCACTGTTGACGGGCATATAGTTAGTATCATGATTAATTCATATATGTGTGTATATACAGTATATATACTAGTCAAAAGCATATAAGTGTAACTTATGAGATATACAGTATATCTTAAGATATACAACAGACTTATGTTCTAAGAAATACAATATGCTGTAGGATATAGAGCATATTTCAGAACATTAATATATTCTTTCAGTATACGATTTTTTGTACGATAATTGACAATAATTTTTGTAACGTTTTTACAATTTACGCGTTTTGTTTGAAAAAATTACGGGACAGGAAAAAAATTAATTTCTGAAAGCAACCTTAAAAAACAGAATTTAAGATCAATGAAAGTTTAAAATGTTTGTCATGTTTTCTGTTTGTTCATTTAGGATGCTCATTCAAAATGTATTTTTGCTTTTATAAAATTACTTCCAACAGTTCATTTTTCATTTAGTCAAATTTATTTCGGACAATGTTATGGGTGCTAACAAAAACCAAAACAAATAAAAAAAACAGCAGTTAATGTGAAACAAAATGTTTCTTATGTAGTTAAAGATGTATGTTATTATGCAAGTTTAAATCGTGGAAGGAAAAACAATCGGTAATGAAAGGATTCGTTAAAGTAAGGTCTTCAATGGTAACTTCGCCAGATGTTCGGAAACTGGAGAAAAATAAATTAGGACGAAAGAACAATGTTTGCTGGTAATGAATTTTTAAAAGGCGCAGGGTTTCTGAAATTTTATGCTATTTTTTAAATAAAAGATGTCTATACTGGTTTTTGTTAACCTAAAATGCATGGTTCACTAAAGTACGGAACCCTTTATGCCATACTTTAAAAAACCATACATGTTTATTTATTGAGATTACATAATTATGTTATGTCATATTTTAAAAGATTAAATGAATCATTTCAAAACAAGATATTTGCATTTGAATTTGCTATGTTTTCAAGCAAGAAAGGGTATATGGTGCGCGTGATTTATCTGATCAGTAGTTGTCGATCGTCAAACTTGTGATGTCAAACTTCCTAATGCTAACATGAAACTTATAATACTAAAGTTTTCTTTAACCGAAATTGTGTATTGCTGCTACTGCACTGGTGACGTGAACTGTATAGAAAATGTGTGGCACATGCCTCGCACATGATAAATCGAAGTGCAAATCGGTCTTCGACATGAAGGAGCCAACTAATGAGCGTCGCCACGGCAACCATAAATCGTGCGGCAAACCCAAGTCGAACGAATTTCGAAATGTAAATGGTCACGTAAAAATATTACGCCTTATTAGTAAGAGTCATTTCGAGAAAGAAATTTATCCCTCCCTTGCTTCCCTTTTCTCCCCTTTTGCCATTCATTAACGCCAACATTCTAGCCAAGTCTTCCTAAACTCCTCTGTTCGAATGTGAAAATAGAAAAATAAAAAATAAAAATCGAAAGGAAAAATCGTGCAAAAAATGGGTAGCCATTATCTGAAAACCTTTCTATAGCGAATCATTTTTTAATTAAAGGCCGCCTTTGCTTTCTTATAAATCATTGCTCGGAATAAATTCTTAATCGCATTTTTTTTTGCCGTTTTATTTTATTTTATTTTTCTGCTACCGAAACACCAATGAATTATATATATATAAATATATATATCTGCACACACATACACATTCACGTGCATTCAAACGAAAAGGGTACATAAATTATGCTTGATTTCAGATTTATGCTTGCTCACCTTGATTTTTAAATTTCTGATATTGTTTTTACATTACTACTGTTTTTGTTAAAAAAAAATTAAAACGAAAAACGTGTTTCCATTGCATTCCATCACAGAACTAGGCAGACATGTTCAATTTTATGGATTCATTAAAAGAAACAAGATTAGTGGGTTTTTTTTTCAGCGTCACATTTTCTCTTTACTAACACAGAAAGTTCGCATTTGACATTTTTCTTGAATTGTTCTAATTTTTGTGTGTAATATAATAAGTAACAAGAATATGTTTAATAAACTACACAGTTTTGTAATTAATTTTTTTTAGTTAGAAACGTGTTTTGTTTTGTGAAAAGTTAGTAAGGTTAGAGTTATGCATTTTTAAAAATGACACATATAACAACAAACAATATACAACCTACACGTTTGCGTAAGTTAACGAAAGATGTAAATACGTTATACGTTTACCTCAAAAGCTGACTAAAATTATTCTTTGAAAACCGAATTTCCAACATTTGTCGACTTCATTAATACTTTTAAAATGATATAATGTGCAATGAATATTTATTGCGAAAATCTGCATATTGTTTTAAGAACTGTTTCTTATTTCTGTCATGTTTAGCCATTTCCCTTGGGTAGCAGGATTCCAATTAGCATTTAACAAATGCTAATTTTTGTTCATGGATGGACTTTTTTTTATTATTTTAAATATTTCATTAAGATGGAAAATTTAGTTGTGAATTTGCATTTTGTAAGAACTTTCAATTACGTTGCCATTTTGTGTGCCATTAAGACTGTTTGTCGGATTTGGCGCACTCTATTTTCTGCTGCCTGAACACTGTTACACAATTAAACATTGCAGAATTAAATATGTTTATTCTTGCTCCACGTTTTAATTTTCTACCCTTTTTTTTTTAGTGTTGAAAGAGAAAATTAATCCATTTTTTCCATGGATTCTAACAATTACGGCAACTTTGATATTAATTAACTATGCTCCCAGTCTAACCTGAAATATTACGAATGATGAAAAATGTTTTATTCACGTTTGTTTACTTTGTTTTGTACATCTTTTCTTAAGTCGCACGTGTTTTTTAGTGTTATAAATGCGGTTTTAATGCTACATGCATGTTTGAGGGTATGATACACATTTATGATAAATCATGATAAATCATATTTTATAGTTTTTAAAATAACAAATTACTTAGATAAATCACATTATAAAACATTCATTAAAATTTGATTTAAATGTATAGTATGGAATTCAAAATATTGTACAAATGATGCGTGCTGATGGTGAGCTTTCTAAGTACAGAGTGAGGTACGAAAAAGTAGGCCGACTAAAGACGCACGTTGTGAAGCGAATCAAACAAAAACATAGCACATTCAGTGTAAAAAGCTTGTTATACGCGATTTATTAAAAACGTGCTGAACTCAGTGTGAAACGCACGTTTTAAAGCTATTCAACCAAAAACATTGCAAATTTATAGCAATTGAACGTTTCTATCTGGGGCCACTTTTTCGTGGCCCACCCTGTATTAAAGTTATTTGGATTTAGCTATCTTTTAGCAATTTTTTGGGATTGTGGAAACTTTCAGAAACCTGAATTGTTTGATTAATAAATGCAATAAACATTTAAAAAAATTCAGCTATTAACATTTCAACAGACAGCAAACAGATTTTTCCATTGATTTTTATTGTACTACAGCACAATATTTTTCATTGATCTTTTTTTTACATGAATTAAATTATGGGCTTTGTATGTGGCAGTGAAGAAACTAAATAAAAGGTACAGGTTACCATTAAAACCAGTTTATGTCTTATGCACCAATTGCACAATCCGTGCCATAGCAGTTAGAGCATGACTAGCATGTTGGTGTTTGTAATTTTGTGCTGATTATCCAGTTTTTTGCTAATCCTGATCATTTTGTTTTGTGAAAAAAAAATACATTTTGATCAATAGGTTTGCTTTTCAGCACAAGTCAACCTCACCAATCTTGCGTGACTTTCGCACATCTAAACGAAATTACTTATGGCACGATAATAACTTCCTAAACAAATTTTGTTATCGATTTATTACTTTTTTTTCCGAGTGTAGTTTAATTCATTTTCAACCAGCAAAACGAATCATAGAATACAGTGAAGGAATGAAATAATCCGATAATCTAAAATTCTTGCATGCGCAATTGATTTCATCATTTATTTACTTTTTAGTAGATTTTTTTTTGTGATCACATCAGCAAACACATTTTGTTTGCTCACAAAAGTTTCACGAATAAATGAAATCAAGTTAAAAGAAAGATTGCTTCCTTACGATTTGTTAAACACATTTGTGATAAAATTTACCGTTCACTGTACGTATGCGTAGTTATGCCGGTTGTGTATGTTATGCTGGAGAGCCTGGAAAAGCTGTAGCTACGCTTTGTGTTATGTTGGAGCGCTGTAATTGTTACAATAGCCTTTGTTGTGCAGGAATGCCTAAGATTGCGTTTCGTATCACTGTGCTCAGCAGGCAAGCGCTACGAAGGTAGTTATTTTCAGTTTTATAGGAAGATGTTAAACGTGTGGTTGCTATTTAATATTATTTTACAAACCTAAAAACCCGTACTACACACAGTGAACCACTGAAATCTGTGCGCCTATTGACAAGTTTGATTAATCGCAATAAGTCAATTGTAGAGTCTCTCGAGATTCGCGCCTCATTAACTTCTCACTTTCGCGAGTTCTTTTTATCATAATTTTTTTTCCTCAATCAAATTAATAAACCATACATAACAAGGTGAGGTAACTGTGCTTTATATATATGTTTTTTTAAATATGATATATTATATAGCATGCATTATATCTTCGAAAAATCATTATTTGCAGGCTGAATTTCCGACATTAACGAGTGTATTCACCAGTTTGCTTAGGTATTTGCAATAAAACTATTATTTTTATATTTGCGGCACATTAGCTTCTCAATTTTTGTGAACTTTTTTTTATATTTTCTTATTTAACATAATCATAATATGGCGAGTGTAAACATCAACTCCTCCCACCCTTCATTCCATTAACACCAATGTAAATAAAAAGTCTCAAATTTAAGGGGTTTAAACTTAGCACGGTCCTTTGCTTTTAGATACAAGTAGGTATTTGTGGTTTAAGGACTGTTTGTGCACCGACTTCTGTTACGACGTGTCATTTAGCCATCTTATGAACTTTATTAAATCGAAACATTAGATACATAATAAAATGAAAAGTAAAAGAATATTTACTGACCAGGTAGCATAAACACTTCTCAACGTTTCGCCTCCCACCTAGCAACGTTTTTAAGCAGAAAGGAAATTAAGAGGAAATAGAAAAGAAAAAAACAAACTAAAACCTCCAAAAAGCTTGAATAACAGTTTCGCAGTTCCTCATAATCAAAAACCACTGTTGGTGAGTTTTGGTTTTAACATGGACAATATCCTACAACCTTATCCGTTCCATCCCAGTTCATGTACCAAATTTTGCGGTTTAGTTTTGTTTTATTTATTATTCACAAGTAAACAAAGATAGACAAACAGCGAGACATCAAAAAGGAATTAATTTATATAGATATTGGCTGAACACGTTCTGCAGCACGTATTGTTTGGTTATTCACAATACAGTTATGATGACTGTTTGGTTATTCTTTTGATTTCAATTTTGCTAAAAGCACGATGTTGGCTGACATCCGCGTTTCAATATTGGAGCTTCAGCTTAGCACTTGAGGAAAATTTGGCAGAATTGCTCATCACTCTTTATTTCTGGCAGTCTACTCAATTCCATCGAGGGCATTTCTGTTCATAAAGTGAATTCTAAGTACTTTTGACCTCTGCAAATTCAGAAACGTAGTTAACGCTTGTCGTACGTAGATGTGTTAAGAGCTTAACACAATCCTAGCTTCTGCTGATCTCTCGCAGTTGGACGCTGGAGACTCGTAAACTAAGAATTTCCCGCCCACACAACTGCTCTGCTGCGATCGTTGTTGAACCACATTTTATCATTAACCCACCGCTTTTACACAATAAAGTTAGTGCCAGCTCATTTGTTTAAAAACCTCGTGAAAAGATGGTGAGGATTTCTGGGAATAGAATTTCTTATTATAAATATTTTCACATGAAGCGTTTGTTTCTGTGTGAATATGTTATATAGGTGGTATAAATGCAATTAAAGTTAGGACAATGGAAGAAATTGGACGAGTTTCTAAATGTCAACACTTGTAAAATTGCTCACTCGTGCGACTGAGTTATTAATTTGTAGGTAACGTCTGTCTTTCAGTTAATGGATGAAGCGCTCTCCGACTCATTAACACCACCATACTCAATGTATTACACATGAATGTTGCATCGTTTTAAGCGGTTACATTTTATGGGTATTATTCTTGTTGGTCGGTACATAGTCGAGTACAGATGCTTTAAAACTGAAACAGTTCAATTTCACCGTTTCATTAACGTCGATCCTTCATATTTTAACACATTTAATTGAATTAATGAATTGATTGACGAATTGACATAATCACAGATGTAGTTAAATTGAAGAGATCATCAATAATAGTAATAAATGTTAAAATATTAAATGAACACCAAAGAGCTGTTTTTATATATATATATTTACAAAATAGTGTTCACAGCATTTATTAATTGAAGGACTTTGGGTAATATAATGGTAAGACACATTTTAAAAATTGTTTAGAAGGCGTTTTTCTGGTGAGAAACTCCATAGAGTACCATGCTAAGCCAAAAAATGATTCTTTATATTGTGGTGCTATTTTTTTTTGTAAAATCCAGAAATTGGTAAAGTAACAAGATAGAAACGCTACTGATGGACAGTTTTATGCAAAAAAACTGTTATTTTTGGAAAAAGTGTAACTTATTATATTTTCTTTCAATTGTTACTTTTATTTAGAACGTATTTTAGTAGGTGTTGTTTAGTTCTAATTAGTAACATTCGTAAGTAATTTAACATTTTGGTTGGAGTAAAAAAGACACTTGTTAAGACAACCAAGTCTTTGTTTAATGAAAAGCACTCAGAAAGTAAACTAAATTTTCTGTAAAATTATATATTTCTGTTAACACAAGTTAGGACACGGCAGCATTAATAATTCACTTAAACAAAAAAAAACGGGAAGAAAAACGTTGGAGACTATTACATGCAGGTTGTGCTATTTTCATGTGAAACATTACAGTCAGAAGGAAGTTTTTAAGCAAAAGAAAATTCAGTTCATTTTACTCCTGGTAGCTTATATAAAATGTAGGTGAGTACGCTCGGTTGTGCATCTGCTGGTGTTGATCGTGCTTTTTGGACTCATTTTCTGCTTGCAAATGAGTGCTTTTCGCCCAATGCCTGCAAACCTCATACATATTGTAACAGCTGCGAGTCTCACATCTTTCTTTAAGAGAGAGACCTGTTTATCTTAAAGTTATGTTTTTCAAGCCTGGAATGTTTGCTATCTGCCTCTTGATGAATGTCTGTCGCATCCTAAACAGCTGTATGAAAGTGTCTCCTGAGACAAAAGTACATCTAGCCGAACAACAAAAAACGAAAAGAGAATAGGCTGACGGTGCATGGTTGACTATCCATGAACTATATATGTACATATAAATTTCATTCAGAGATGAGTGTCAACACCTATTTTTTTCTCTCGTTCTGTTGTAAAAAAGAGTTGCTGACATGTTTATTCTTTTGTTGTACGTTTGGTATTCTGTTCGTTCATGTGGTTAATTGGATCTATACTGGGGTGGCGTCGATCAATAAATTTTGTCACATGAGGTGTTTTTATTAGAGAATGTAGCTTTATCTCATTGTTTTATTTTATTCTTTTGGGAAATTGAATGTCAGTGTCAGTGACTTTTGCTGTACATTTTAGATTAGTGAAATATCGTGTACCCGAAAACTGTCAGTATAGTAGAATTCATCATAGATATTAGTATGGCAGACGATCAGTATAGCGTAGTAGGTACTTAAGATTATATGATTGTAATTGAAGGTCCTGGTGTAAAATAGTGTTAATTTTGTGTAAATGAACTAGAAGCATTTTCGAATGTGTTAGGTGCAATTCTACCTTCTTAGCGCATAATTTTGAGCAAAACAGCAATATGTGCAAAGATATCAGTGCGAGAAGTTAGAAGTATAGCTCATAGACAGTAATGCCAGTTCACAGCTTTTAACGCGTTTTCCTAGTTATTTTAAAAATGTTACTTAACACCATGTTACACCAGGTCCTTAAGTTATAACATAAAATTAAGCTTTTGTAGATTATTAAGGAATCATAACTGAAGCCCAATTTAAAGTTTCACCAATGCATTGGAGAAATACTGTATCTTGTAACAAGAGTTAGTTTTCATTAATAAACATGGAGGTTTGCAAGAAAACCTGGCGACTGGTAAATGAAAGAAAAATATTTAATCAAAAAAAAAACAAACAACTGGATTGGTCAAGATTAGGAAAATCATACCCACTGGTTTTTGTTATTTGTAGTAATTGTTCCGTTCATCCAGTGTTACATTTTGTTTTTATCAAATGTGTTTTGATTGCATAGGCCTTAATGGTTGGGTTTTATTCCTGGTATTATGATTCGTTTGAGTATTTTGTTCTATGATCTTTAAGAAGGCGACAAATCTTGCTTTGACGTAGGGACATGCAAATAAAGTCATTTAGATTTTTTTGGTTGTATGACACCTTCATCATAAATACAAAAACTACTAGGACATAAAATGTAATGAGGTTTTAAATCTGCATTTTGCTAGAAAGTAGACTAACCCCTTCGTTATTATAATATAAATTTTTTCTTGAAATCACGGGTCACCCTAATCTACACGAACTTAACAAGCAAGAATAAATTATTTTTAAGATTTTTTTTTCATCTCTCATCGTTTCAATGTCGTTTTGTACACTCAAGAATAGTTAATATTCGAAAACTTTTGGATAGATCGGTTTATTTGTTTATGAATTTTACCAATTACTTCATCTTATAAAACAAACTACTTGCTATAGCAAGTAAAGATCGTTTTCTTTGTTTGCAGTTATAAGATATTGTTATGGTTTTCCTTGTGAGCTAAGTGTGATTTTACTTGTTGTCAATGAAAACATTCTTCTAGAGGGATAAATTTTTTATTTATATATAGTTTAATGTTTTAATCACATTTGTTGAATATTAAAAACTAATTCTAAGAATAACACACCTTTAAAGAAAATAAAACAAGTTAACAATAATCTAAATAAAGTGCCGTGTCAATAGAAGTATTGGACTCAATATTCGAAACAAAGCTTTATGTCATCAAAAACCATGGGCCTTTGGATTAAATAATTCTTTGCTGAGTCATATTTTGTCCGTCTAGGTTTGTTCAATAAAGCCCATTATGGTTGCAAACAGCTTTAGGCTACTTCCTGCATTACTGCCTGCAAGACAAATCTTGGCTAGTGAAAATCCTCATCTTCAGCTGCTTTAAAAGCAGAATGGATCCTCTATTGAGAAAGAACCCAGAGTTCCATTTGGTAAACAAACACAGAGGGAGCAGAGGCAGCCGAATGGAAGACAACAGCTGAATAGCTGCAAGCAAATTCCGATAGCAGGGCTGCTACTACTACTGTTTCTGCGGTGGGCTTGAAGGCTCCGTTATCAGTCGTACATGCTACTGCATGAGCAGCAATTAGTACAACGAATGTAGTTTATTAGTTGCCCGATTGAGAGCAGCCATCAAGCAGAAACGATCGCTTTTATCGCTTTGCAGTCGTTGACTCCCAGCAGTGTCTTTTTGCCCGACTGAGTGTGCGACTGTTTTTGCCACAGTTATGGCATTCCCAATTCCTGTTTGTGAGAACTTTTCCACTTTTTAGTGCAAAACGAGATACTAAAAAAAGATTGCTTTTACTGTGTAGTTGTTTGCTCACTGTGCAGATGTTTACTAAAACATCAGGTGAACACTCTAATGCCAGGGTCTTCCAATAAATTGTTGCCACTATATAAAGTTTTATATATTGAATAAAAAACAACAACACCGCACACAAAGATTTTGTAGTAACAAATGTATGGCAACACTAGTTGCTGTCGCGTTGTAGCATTTTTGAAAGATCATTGGTTTATAGATGTAAGCATTTTTTTTAACCGACTTCAAAAAAGTCACAGCTATCAATTTGACTCCTATGTATTTTTACATCTAATAAATAATGAATTACGTATTTTAACATGCAACAGTGTTTTGATGTTCCTGTAGTTGAGTAGACCTGCCAAATATGTTCTTTTGGTTACATTCTCATCTAAATGTGTTATTTATTTATTGTTCGACCATAAGTAGTCAAACAAACAACATTACACACAATTTTTTTCATACAAATTAGAATACCGTAATAGCTACATTTTTTGTAGTTCAACTATCCTAGAACCCACCTATACATTAAGAAAGTCTTCTCTAGGTTCTTTGGGATCTGACACCACGGGAGCAGGTTTTCTCGGGGTTTTCCCGTTTATTTTAAAACTTTATTTTATCTTCATTAACCTCAGCTCATCGTTTTCTGTATTTCTTGATTTCAAAAAATTCGTAGGACTAAATGACGCAGTTGTAAGATCAGTCGGTGTTGTCGTTGAACTCCCAAGTGCCTACCTCCAGGTTCTTGCTGAAAGCATTATCTAGTTTGTTTGTTTTAATTAAATTGTTAATAATGCATGTTTAGAATAATAGTACGCTGAAAAAGAATTAATTGTTTTTTTTTGTATTCAGGGCGAAAGAAGGAATTAGCCTACATAATTAAATAACATTTATATTTTTTTTTGTGAAAATATTCACAGTTTATTTTAGTTATTTTATAGTTAATATGACTTCATACATTTTGTTAAACTACATTTTTTGAAATTCTCAGTAATGTCTGTCATATATTTACAGTACTTGTTTCATGTAGTATAATTGTAACACTTTCAGCTAAAAAAGTTAGGCTTATTTTCATTAACTATGTAACAGCTAATTTATAAAAGATAATGCATCGTACGTAATGTTTTAAGCATTCACAACGTGTAAACTGATTAGGCTGCTCTGTTTCTACAGTTGTAAAGTTGACTATCATCTTCACTGGGTTCCACTCGTCATTCCCTTTGATGTTTTTTCCTTCTTCTTCGACTGTCTCCTCCTTCGTCGTTACAGTCATCCTCGCAGTCAGGTTTGCTCGGTTTAGGCTGATTTATGCATTGCCCCGACCAGCCCCGGGTTCAGGAGCTGTTTTTTGGCCAGGAAATGTCGGGAAGAGTAGGGCGATTGCGCTGGACGAATTGCCCTTCATAAACAATCCTCCTTTCTTTGATCTCTCACATGAAAGGAAGGGGCGCTGATTCACGAACTAGGGCCTTGGAGTTTGGGCCATCGATTCTGACAAGCATTTCAATTTTCTTCCGAATCCCAAGGGATTTCAACCGTCACGCATGCGTGTTACGATTCCACCTGAAAACACGTGGGAGGAAAGAGATAGAAGGGGGTGTAGGGGATGGTAAAATGAACCAATGCTGATGAAGGTGTTTGCAACGAAATGGAATTCCCCAAGCGAAATAAATTGATGGCAGAATTAGTGTGCTCATACGGAAAAACGAAATTGTTACACAATATAAAGAGTGTGGATCAAAGAAAATTGCATGGTGAGCAAGCTCTAATAGAATTTTGGATACACTAAAATGTGTTTTCGGTTTCTCTTAGCCGAAAAGTCCCGTCGTTTATTTGTTTAGTGAGGGGGTTTGCTGAGGTTTTATGTTCTATTGTATATCATCAAATTGCTGGACTTAAGTTTGTTTTCTTGACACGTTGATTAGAACTAAGAGTGTAAAATAGACATCACATTTTTAGCGTTGAGAAATCTACTTTACAATACAACTTTGAACAAAGAGGTTTTGGATTACAGAATTATCTGATTTTGAAAGAATGCGTTACGCATTAAGCTTGGAAACATGTTTTTTAAAATATTATAAATGTTTTTTTTTATATTTGCTGTAATAGGAAAAGAGAAAAACAAAAAAAAATGGAAATTACTTTTAAAAATAATTTTAAAACAGTTAAAGAGCTTTTTAGAAGCAAGTGATGTTTTAGAAATATTAATAACTAATAAAGTTTTTATTTGAGTTCAGAAATCTGGTAGACTGCTCCAATTTTATGGATTGAAATACATTGTATTTAAAAAGGTTAAACAGTTTTTAATTTCTTTGTAGTTTTGGTCATCACTAAACTAAACAGATTTCATTAAATTTCAAAATGCAATTTGTTTGGTATTCTTTGTTAACGGTGTTAAAGGATTCAGTGTTAATAAGTTTATAACATCTTTCAGTTGAATTGCGCGTTTAATTTGTACAACAATCAATTCATCAGAATGCATAATTAAGTTTGTCTGTAACGTACAAATTAACAAAATACAGTAACTATA
>JAQIWH010006659.1:0-12519 GCA_034695005.1 Cryptops parisi
TCTTTGATGTCGTTGCCACCACACGAAATGCAACCACTCATACTGGATGCTTTGAAAAAATAAAAACATTTTCTAAATAATAAAACAAGTGGATTAAGGATGCATTTTTAAGACTACGCTTTATGCATAGCTTCACTTTGTGATCTTTGAGTAACGTGACATTCTGTTTTGGAGAGTTTCGAAAATTTTTCAATTAGCGAGATTGTTACATTGGATTTGTGGTTCGTATATATTATCATAAACGTCTGCAGACGCCAGTATAGGTTTAATTCCTAGCTCTCTCGCTCACTCACCAACAAGTGAAACTATTATAAAGCGTATAAATATATTCTAAGTACAAAAAAAAGTATCACATTTCACTTTATTTTTATTGAAATATGTATCATTACAAAATGTGTTTCCTTTAACGATTGGATTTAGCTACACGTTCCAACTCATCTTTCTTCTTGATAGCGTAGCTATTCGAAGAACCCTGAAAGAAAAAAGAAAATGCAACGAAAATTAATTATTTAAAGAACATTTACGCTACACATCAGACGACGTCCTTGAAGTCGAGCTCCTTACTTTTGCAGCATTAATCAGTTCGTCAGCCAAACATTCCGCGATGGTTTTGATGTTGCGGAATGCAGCTTCTCGGGCACCAGTGCACAGCAACCAAATGGCTTGATTGACACGACGCAAAGGCGAAACGTCAACGGCCTGTCGTCGCACCGTTCCAGCACGTCCAATACGAGTAGAATCTTCACGGGGTCCACTGTTGATGATGGCGTTCACCAACACTTGGAGTGGGTTCTAAACGACGCATCATTTTGTCAGTTAAGTCACAAATCTTTTTTAACATTTCCAAACTATTAAGAAAATACAAACCTCTCCAGTCAGCAAGTGGATGATTTCAAACGCGTGCTTCACAATCCTAACGGCCATAAGCTTCTTGCCATTGTTACGACCGTGCATCATGAGCGAGTTGGTGAGACGCTCGACAATGGGGCACTGCGCTTTGCGAAACCTCTTGACCGCATAACGTCCAGCAGAATGAGGAAGATACTTGGCATGCTTCTCCTTGACCGCAATGTAATCCTGCAACACACAAAAGGACAACGATCACAACACGCACGAACGCCATTTTCATTATACGTATAGGTTACTAGCTAAAGTTGATCACAAAAACATTGAGATTTTTGTTCAATACCGTTAGCGAGATATCGCTGACTTGAACATCGTCACTGCTCCACCTTGCGAATAACTTGATTTCAGGCAGATCGGCCGCATTGGATACAATGGTGGGTTCGTCCCAGTTTTCTCCCATTTTTTCTAATATGAGAAGAAAATAAACAGATTGATAATTAAAACAATGAATTAATAAAAAACTTGATTTTCATTATGAATGCAATAAATTTTTGTAACATAATACGTAAAAGAATAACATGACAGTTTTAGGTTCAATGGATCCTTTTATTACAATACCCCCACTACACATAGGAACAGCTTAAGCTGCAATTGGATTCAATATAAATTTAAAAAATATTTGACTACATGCATTCAAATCCTAATTTTAATGTTATTAAAATTTTAAAATATAAAATTACATTGATACAAGTATTTATAATACAAGGGAATAGCCCTAACTTCCCATGTGCACGTGTAACTAGTACAACTACTCCCGACTTATTGATTAGCAATCATTACTATACTAGAACGTCTATACACTTTAGATAATATCACGGATAAATTAATTTTCAGTTATAATCGATGTAAATTAATATTATTAACCAACCTATGTAGATTTTAGTATCACAACGATACAAAAAACACCGCACACGACCAAGTGCTGTCTAAAACGGAAATGGCAGAAAAATCCACGGGGTTCACACAAATCGTTTTCACAGGAGTTCCACTTCGACGTCGGTTGTGACGTTGTGCACAAATGACGTCGGCATCAACGCGATTTTGGTTCTCCCATGATTCCGTTCGCGAAAACGGCTGTGAATGAAGGAAAAAGCTACAGGACAACATGGCTTCATTAATTCAACACTGATCTTCCACTGAAAAATCATGATCGTTCGGTCTCAACTATGGTTGGTGTTGGTCTATGTTTCGGGGGTGTGTGCCTACCACACACGTGCAAGAAGTTCGGAAGGTGAGAACAATTTTTTAATATCGAAAAATGAGTGTCAATGTCGAGTTTATGCCACCTGCTGTTTGAGAGTTGTCAAGGGGCGCATTGCAGACCTGTGTAGTTTTATGCTGGATGCCAATTAATTAACGACGTTTATTACTTCGTAAAAAGTAACGTAAATTTTGCAGGTCGATTTTATTTGTAATTGGGTTGATAATGTCCACCAGTGATCTTGGTTGGTTATTTTTGGTTTTATGATAAAGTGGTTGTATTGATGAGATGATGGTGATGAAAGGTCCACCTGTCAGATGTTTTCATAGTTTTGATCTGATCGTCTGCGATCACAGGTAGTAAATCAACGAGGGATGTTCAATTTTTTGTATCGAATCCGTATAAAAAGTTTCGATTAGGTTTTACAGGTGATTTGTCAATAGGTTGAGTCAGGTTAATATGTTTTGTGGTTATTTTTGGTGAGTTGAGTGGTGTTATGATGAAAGTCCACCTGTCAGATGTTTTCATATCCGATCTTCTGCGTGATAACTTTTTGTTTGTGTTGTATGTATATAAATAAACATAATTTAATGCGGCACACACAAAAGTCATAACATATAATAATAATAATGAAAATGTAATGTATGTGGCACATAAAATAACATGAAAACCTAATGCAATAGTGTTTTTTTTTAAATATATAAAGTATTTAAGTGCAAAATGTATTAATAAGTTATGTACTTG
Source organism: Cryptops parisi (assembly GCA_034695005.1). NCBI lineage: Eukaryota > Metazoa > Arthropoda > Chilopoda > Scolopendromorpha > Cryptopidae > Cryptops > Cryptops parisi. The sequence continues at coordinate 2,852 of JAQIWH010006659.1, forward strand.
ATGTGTATATACTGTATATCAAGTTTTCTTTTATATGTGAAAAAATTACACCAAATTTCTATTCACTGATAACATGATGTTTGAAGCGCTGTCAAAGTATAATATGAACCAACCAATTAACATATCTTATTTTTTGGTTTAGTTGACTTAACGTAGATAAAGCAGTGACCTTATTCAAAGAACTTTTTAAATCGAATTATGAATTATACTGTCATGTAACAATGTTATTATTATTTTTGTAGTATGGTACTTAAGAATGGTGATTTCTTCTTTATTTATAGATAAAAAGAGTTGTCACTATGAGTTGTTCAATATCATCATGTCATGACAGCAAATTGCTGTTCCATTTGACTATATTCATGGGATATGATGACATGGTATAAATACATTGAATATGTAATTCAATAGACTGTACAAATACAACCACATAGGTAAAAATGTGTGATGGATGTGATATGAATCACACATTTCTAACATACTGGATGTATGAATCGAAATACTGAAACTATTTACCCAGAAAAGCTATACAATGGATATATTTTTATCACAAGAGTTATATACTGTGGAATCTTGTTATTATGATCACTTTGGAACTTGTGCTTTTTGTTAATAATAATCGACTGACAACATTAAACAATGGATAAAATAACATTGAACAGTGTTTTTTGGTACCGACTGATGATGATAACATTATTCATGATTATAATAACCGGATACCACTGTATATGCATTTACACGAAGTTCATTTCAATTTCAATGTGATAAAAATGTTTTATTTATTTTATTAAACATAGTGTATGAGTCACATACTATTTGTTTCAAAAAATAATTATGTAATGGTTATAAACTATAGTTTAAAACCGGCAATGTAGAATTTACCAAGCTACAGTATGTTTTATTATTACAGTGGAATCCGGTTATTATGATCACTTTGGAACCAGTGCTTTTTGATAACAATGGATATAAAACATTAAACAGTGTCATGGGACCTGCTGGTAATGATAACAATAGCCTATTGATAACGTTATCCGTGATTATAATAACCGGGTTCTACTGTGTGTAACTAAAACTATAAACATTAGTTTTACATAGAGGCCCACAACATGTGGTTGGTGAGATATGTGTTACATAACTTATGTACTATAGTACATCATGCATTTAATTATTAGGTAAAATTTCTGCAAGGAAATCGAATACTGGGTAATTATTCTTTATTCAGTAGGTTGTACAATAAGCCAAAAAAAAAAGAACACATTCGAAACGAGCTGTTCAAAATTTTTTTTCTCCATCGGTTTCACATAGAAGAATGCTCGTCGTATTTTTTGTTTGTACTGGTGACTTAATAAGTGTAAGAAATGTGTAATCTTATCTAAAATTCCAATCACAGCTTGCCAGATTAAATTCTTTATCATCTAATGAAAAAGCTCGTAAAATCCAAAGTAAACCATGTTTATATTAAACAGTGTTTATAGTGTTCAACGGCTGATTCAATTTTCTTCTAAGTTTGTTTAAAACTACTGCTCGTTAGTTTCGTTAGGTTTCAATTTATATTTCATCATTCATAAGCTGTTGGTGTTTAATAGGGCTCAAGTAGTGACTTGTTTATTAACCAATGTAGTTATTAACCAATGTGGTTCCTGCGATACCGGTACTGACAGAAACGAAAAATCGTTAAACAGTGGTAATCCAAACGATTGATGGCCGGTAATGGGCCGTTTGCAGTTCAGTTTGGGACGTGCTGCGGATGCATTCGGGTTATCGTAATAAATTGGAGCGTGAAATCCCCATCGGTTTATAACGTAGTTAATCTTGGGCCATATGTACGGAAAACCATGGCAACCGAGGTAGTAATTGAAGCTAATGTTAGATGTGCATTAGCTCGATTTTTACAGCATCGTGCTCTTTGGGTTGTCCAGACCACTTCTTAAAGTGGAAACAAGCACCAGAAGTTGTCTGTGGAAACACAACAGAACAGGGAATTGCAACAACAAGTTGTAGTACTGTAGTGTCAAGTTTTGATGCTGTTGATGTAAACACGACACCCAATCATCGATTCGCATACAGTTTTGCATGTTTTTTTTTTTTTTTGTTGCATGTACAAGGTAGTTAAAGGTGAAAGGTTTTAGCATACATCCGTCTAACATTGATATACATACGAATGACCCAGATGAAATATGCTTGTGAAGAGAAAATATGTTTAGTTTTTAGTATTCATTATTCTTCTCATAATTGTATTGCGTGTGTTTTGATAAAAATTGTTATGGAAGTTTACAGTAAAAGTGGCCCACCGACCTCTGCATTTAACGTTTTGTGTTAATACCCAATTTAGGAAAATATACAATATAATAATAACTAACAGAGTACGTGGTATTTAATCTAGGTGCTGAATTGTCATTGGTAGTTTAGTATGAGGATGTTGTAATATAAGATTAGAGATGCAGTCTCTGAACTTTGTAATTTGGGTATATTGGTAGGCTATGTAGTCTAGGAACTTCATAATTTGGTACACGTTATTTATACTTCATGTGGTATTAAGAAAATCTAAATGTACATCTAGTTTGTTTTTGTATTTATATAATGGCATGACGTTTAGTCACATGCGAATCTGACATTGAAAAGAAGATTGAAACATTATTGGCAATCTTGTTGCATGGACTCCTAGGAAGTTCTTAACTTCTAGATCTAGGGTTGGAGTTTCCATGGTTTGGTTGTATTAATAGAAATGGAGATTTAGAGATTAAAAAAAGATCTGTAGTTCTTGCCTGTATTAATTCAAATGTACATTTAGTTTGTACTCTTATTTATGGCATTATGTTTAGTTAATGATGTGAATCGGTAAGGAAGGTTGAAAAATTATTGATAATATCATGTTGCTTGGATTCCTAGGAAGTTCTAAACTTCTAGGGAGTTTCCATGGTTTGATTAGATTTATGGAAATAGATAATGGGGAGATGATAAAAAACAAATTTTGATTTTGGGAAAATTGAACGACAAAACAAGTTTATAAAGAGTATGCTTGAAATAAGCATTTTTAAAGTATGGTACATTAAAATAATTTTTAAGCATACTCTTTCTATGCTCCCTGTCATCTGTATGTACACACATAATGCAAAAACTCCATTTTTGATTTCTGCATGTTTTGTTTTATGCGAATTAGAATTTGTGCAATCTTTCAGTGATTCGATATTCAATTTATACGTGTTTTCCATTTTGGATTTCTGCAAGTTTCGATTTATTTATTTATATATGCGATTTTTTCACATTGGACTTAATACATTTTGGTACATTGAACTATACAGTATATATTCTCATAAACGATTGTAGATGGCAGTAAACGCTCAATTCCTAGCTCCCTCACTCACAAACGAACTCACAAGTGAAGCTAAAATAATGAGTATTAAAACATGGCGTATATTAGTAAGAAAATTGAATACATCTGACAATTTCAATATCTAGTATAGTCATATCCAGTCTAGTCTTATGAATTTTTTTTCCTCATTATTTGACAAAGTGTACTTGCAAGTAAGGGGTAAATAGCTACAGTACTTATAAGTGTCGATAACCTTCATTTGTGCAAATTTCGTTAATATACAACAAGTTCTTCCAAATGCTCGTTATGAACAAGAAAACTTAGTAGTTATGCGATTTTGTATCATGGACCTAAAAGTGTTCCAAGTGACTAAATGCTGGAAGTTTTGCCATTTCATGAGAATTCGGATACCAGTTCTAATGATTTACGCTGGTTTGGACAGAATGTAATCCTTGCATAAATCGAAGATGCTTGTGTAAATTGACTGTTCATTTGTGATAACGTCTAGTTTTGTTATTTTATGGGTTATTTTTTTTTTTACATACTGGCATTCAATCTCTTTTTTATTTTGTTGATGTATATATACAGGGTGTTCCAAAAACCTAAATACAAAGAAAAACATTAACCAACTTTTTGTTATGGAGAGTTTTGGAACACCCTGTATATATACAGTACGTATTATTATTATTTTCACTTGAAAGCATTCAGCTAGAACATGATTATAAAATACACTAATAATACAAAAGAAAACCAAGATCAAAAGTGAAATATACAGGATGTTCCAAAAGTCTCTGTACAAAAAAAAACAAGAATGTTTATGTATGGAGAGTTTTTGGAACACCTTGTGTATGTGTTTATATATACTGCATATTATATACAGGGTGTATGCTGTATAAATTGATACGCCTTGGCCCCAGCCAGGGCGTACCAATATTATATTCGAAAAACTAATATAATTCAAATTCCGAGTTTTGGATATGATAGCATCTGGAGGGGGAGGAGTCTTTCGAATGGTGTTATTTTCATTGACCTTGAAATTAATTTTTAAAAAAAAACTAGCATTGTTAAATTTCGCATAACACCATTGGAAAGATTCTACTTCAGATGCTATTATATCCAAAACTCAGAATTTTCATTAGCTTTCAAGTATAAAATTGGTAAGCCTTGGCTAGCACACCCTTTATAATATAGTACATAGGTGTTCCAAAACTATTATAACCGATATGTACTATTTTAAGTGCATGTGTTGTGTATCGTATTGTTCGACATGTAGGCTAAGCTGGTGGAAGATATCTTGAAAATCTAGGCATCACCAAATCACCTAGAAAAAAACCGTTTTCCTGGGTTTTTTAAACCTACAATATGGTTAGACAGCCTTTTGGATGCTGCGTGTGTAACATCTCTCAGGGTGAGGTCATACAGTTGCCAGGATGGTTCCATTTAACCAGTCACCATGGTAACCAAACCTGAGCAAAGTCAGGTAGTGGTGACAGTTGAAGAGAAACAAGGTGCCACTGAACTGCTTGACAAGCAACCTGTGGCGTCGTCATCAAATATCTTCGTAGATAAATAAAAAAGCATGAGCAATAGCCCAGTGTTGCTGGCCAGTTTATGGATATTCGTGTTCGCCAGCATTTTAGTGGATCCTTGTTTCTGTGCGTGGCCAGCTGTTCATGGTCGAGGTAGGTTACGATGGTGGTGAAGGTGTATCGAATTTCGTCACCATATGGAAAGTCAGTCAGGACACAAAATTATGTATCGTGGTGGTGGTGAAAAATTGGCTACATGAAAAAATTATATGAACTAAGATCTGTTTACTATTTTATATACAGCAGTTTGATTGCTTGGTAAGATCGTTACCGTGCATGTATTATAATGCATGTGCGTGTGATATTCAGCTGATGCTGTATTGTCAATATGTCATGACATTTGGATGAGGTGTTTATTTTTTTAATAGAACGCATATAACAATAATTAGCGATGTTAATTATAGCTATGAAGACTGGATAATTACTAATATTCATTGTTAGTTGATTAAGTAATTATCCTGTGTTGGGTTATTGATGGAATTGTGGCATTTCAGTGTTCCATATTGATTATTGCATGGAATGCTAAAATACCACCACATTAAGTGTATATTTAATAGTAATGTAAAAGTGATATTGAATATAAAATTTGGTTAATAAACAACGTCTTCAAACAAACATTGGGTTTTGATAAGTTATTCACGTTATCAGTGGTGTACATTTTTTTTGTGCAATATTATTCTATTGAACATGAAATTTGTAAATATTGCATACTGTGAATATATTTATAATTTTTACAAATAATTTTTCTGTTGTCAATGCTTTAATTGTAAGTTGCGGTAAAAATTGGCTGTACAAATATTTGGATCTCAGTGCCAAAAGTAATTGAGCAAAATGGTTTATTTGGTGCATGTAAAATCAATGAATGCATCAAACAGTGAAAAAACAAATGTATACATTATATGACATTGACGGTTTGGCTTTACATCTGTGTTGGTATTGACACATTTTATTGGAATTTTTATGGATGTTTATTCTGTCACTTCACCACCATTGGGTTTGTATCAACATACATGATAGATGAAACGTTAGTGTACTTATATACGTAGCGTAAATATCGAAGGTTCACAAATGTGTTAGGGTTTTTTTTTTGGTCTTCCTGTCTCGTTTGTAACTTTGAATGGCTATTTCAAGTAGTTTAATTTAAATTTTTTTGATTAAATTATGTAGATCGGAGTGCGAAACGTACATTAGCATGGTAAATTCTGCAAAACAAAGCGAATTTAGTTCTTTATTTAAATGGAATTTCGTTATAATGCGATTTTCGAGTTATGGGAAGTTTACGGTGTTAACTTTATGCAGGACATGTCCATACATTAAGGACCATTTCTGTACTTTTATAGAATCGAGATCACACCCCTCATTGATTGTAACATGAAACAGATAGTGCATCATGACATAGTGATTTCTAGTAAAGTATGGATTCCTTTTTCACATTCACTGAGTAGTATTTTTCATTGGTTTTCAACTATCTTCTTATCTACACTAAACTTTAAATATTACTCTGTAAAATGCATGATGTTGCATCTATATAATGTCAACAGTATTCAATTTCTTCGAGTTTCATGATTGAGAGTTGCATTAGGCAACTATAAACTTATTGGAGTAATGAAACAAAAGTTAACAGTGCAACATGAAATTCTAAATGCTAAACGATTCATTATTTTCATTTATTTTTTCATTGTTTTTTCATTTATTTTTTATTGTTTTTGTTTATTTTTTTATAATATTTGTCATTCTGCACAAAATTGAAGGAAGTAGTGGAATATATTAAATTTCCTGGTTGATGAAACTAAAATTAACTGACATAGGTGTATGGTTTTGAGGAAGTGATGCAAGTTCTCGGATTTAAAGGTAGCATATGTTTGATAGGTAAGTCGAGGTCCCGGATTTATGCGAAGATCTCATTTCATTAAAATTTTGCAATATATACTTTATATAGCTTATATATACATATATCGGAATCATGAAATGTAAAAGGTGGCAGGTGCAAGAACACCAGTCACTTCTGCTCCATATTGCAAAATCACATGATAACGAACTTCATTAAATCTCACTTAAATGGGCATCTGAGAGGATTTCGTCTTGTTGCATATTAGTGAAATCGCATACAAAGAACTTGCATAATTCAAGTACTTCTTGTAATATTGTTGATTCACTTTGCATATTGTATGGTGTATCAAAGGAAAGTGTTTGAAAGGGCATGCACCTATAATGTGAATGCACTTTGAATACTCATGAAATCAACATGAGTGGTGTACGTTCTGCGAACAAAGCTGGTATTCAGCTTGATTGGAGATTTGATTATGATGGTCGATAGGGGGGGGGGGGGTATGGCTAACGAAGTCTTACTCTTAATGATGCTCAGTACGCAGAAAATCGAATCATCAAGTTATTTCGATTAGAATTTCGTTGTTGTTGACGAAGGGTGTGACAAGTAAGTAATAAAAAGAGTTTTGGCTGATTTACAAAAGGTTTGGATTCAACCCCTGGTTTGCATGAAAGTTTGACTTTTACGAAATCTCATTCAAATTGAAATTCGTGTGAATCGAGTGTGCTGTGTGATGATGACTTGTATGCAATTCGTCATACACAATACACAGGAAACCAAAGTAAAAATGAGTAAAAACTAAACTCAAGTATTTTTTAAATCAGTTTTCATTATACAGGGTGAGACAACTAATAATAATCTTATTATAATAATCTTTATTGCGCTAAAATAAGCAAAGGGACAGGACAACATAATTAACATTGGCTAGAAACAAAGAATGATCCAAAAAAAATTTGTTGTTCCATGGGGAACATGTCAGGACCTATTTAAAAAGTTACACAAGTGAAATCGAGTTGATAGAATGATGGAATTAATGAAAATAAGTATAAAAACACATGATACTGCTATGGTGAAAATGCACAAAAAACTTAAGGCTAAATTGATAAAATTTAATAGGATCATAAGTATCTTTTAAAAAAAATGAGTAATTTTAGAGTTAAAATGTTTACATGATGACAAGCATGCTTTCTTAGAGTTAGAGCAATTAAAAATCTGTGAGCGTAATTTGAGGGGAAGTTCATTCCAATACCTGGTGGCCTTATACAGGAATCTAAGTGGTCACAGCCAAATATTGTGAGAACTATTAATGGTATGATAATTCTGATTGAACTATTACAATGTATATTGGCTATGGTCAATCCAATGGAGTTTCCAGAAGGGCATCCAATTAATTTCTTTAATATGCATTCCACACTCCATGTTTGATTTAGAAAGATGAAGATATCCACGAAATAATGCAAATGCACAGTTTGGAAATCGACCTGTAAAAACAGAAGTTATGGGCAAATTAATTTCTGTATGACAGGGGAGCGAAATCAGGGGCAGCAGAAAAAAAGTACTAACAAGAATGTTGCAAGGTTGGTAGTTCTCAATGGTCATGTTTTGTTTATATTTTTGTTTAGAATCTGACAGAGATGCATTATTACGCCGGGTGCAAGATTATTTAACGGAGAGAGGCTCACCATATCAATTCCATCCAGATCATCTCAGCAGCTATAGAAATAAAGACTTGTCATTATCGCCTGTTCACCCAAACATACGGGATGCCCCGATCAACAGACAGCACAGGTTACAATCATCTTTCCTAGTTGAGCCCGAAGAACGTGAAATTGGTGAGTTTTCATTCCCCGTTTTCAGCCATGAGTAAATTGTTTCACTGTTCTGTCGGATACGTTTTGTTTTATGCTCAGCTTTGCTGATATTGTCACCTATCTTCATTTCAGACTTCATCGGTCAAAGAGCTTCACACACGGAAGAACCGAAGGTCACAAACGAGAATGAACAACAGGGTGAGGTTGTTGTCGAACCAGTACAGAATCATCCTGTGGAAGATGTAAAACAGCCACGTGCACCCGCTGCTCATCTTTCCGAGCGAGCAGATCCTGAAGTGGCACAGAAAAAAGGATCTGATATTTACTTTATAGGTATAACTCATTTTTGATGTTTGTTGTTATTTCAATGTTACTGTTATTTCTGCACTGCAGCGTGAAGTATTGTCTCAGGTATCCCATGCTAATGGTATTTGCTGGGTTGAGTGTTTGATCAAACAAAGAATTGGAGAAATTTTCAGATTTATTGTAACTTGATGCCATTTACCATATCATATTATTGAGTAACGATTCTAGGTTTCCATTCCCTCAAATACGCGATTTACTGACTGGGTAGCCTTACAGCAGGTAACACAGTGATGTTTTACTTCCCTCCTAGAGGCTTTTTCAAGCCTTTTGTATGTTAGCGATTAATTTTATAAATTAATTTATTAATTTGTTTCTTTATTATCATACAATATTTTTGTCTAACAGACTTGTTTTTGATGCAGAATTTTGTTCAATACAGACAACTCTCAATTCACAAATATTTGCTATAATGAACATCACAATCTATACAGATATCACTTTTCTTATTTATTTATTTTTATTTTACGTTGTGTATTGTATACAATTCAACCATAATGTATACATACATACATTTTAATTAAACATATTATATACGACCATTCCATGTTTAGTAAAGAATTGCTACATAGTTTTAATGCTTTAAAATGGCTGCTAGCATATATACGAAGGTGGTTCAAAAAGGAAGTTGCAATTTTGAATAAAAATAATAAAAAGCGCTAGATGCACACTATTTATGTTAGTTTAAAGCAGGGTTTCCGTAAGTACGTACTTAAGTACAAGTACTTTCTGAATAGGTACTTTAAAGTACTTTAAAATACAAGTAC